>CM048823.1:24255193-24520047 GCA_026586065.1 Dioscorea zingiberensis
GTTGATATCAAGTTGGCTCAGCTAAGAAGAAGAAGTTGAAAGTTGATGTTTCCAATTAGTCGCTGTAGGCAGCAAAGATAAGAGTTATAGGAGAACTAAAAGGAAACTACAAGGAGGATTTCGCCAAGTGCCTTTGGGATTATGCCGCATAGAGCTCAAGGTAAGCAACCTCGGCAAAATACCTCAATACTCCTTTGAAGTGGATAGACCCGATCCGGCCACAGATCCCAATTTTCAAAAGTCTATACATCCGCTTGGATGCTCAAAAAGGATTCTAGCAGTCAGTCACTTCATCATTGGCTTAGATGGATGCTTCCTCAAGGGACCTGTGAAGGGAGAGCTTTTGGCTGAGGTGGGCCTCGATGGAAACAACCAAATGTACCCCATTGCATTGGCCGTTATGGAAGTAGAGAACAGAGAGCGTTTGAGTTGGTTTCTATATTATTTGATGGAGGATTTGGAGATTGAGAATGGCAGTGGACTGATGTGGACCTTTATGTCAGACTAAAATAAGGTAATGCACTCTCTGTTCATTAAACTAAGTCTGAAAAAAATCTGTCTCAAACAATTTCTGTTTTGTTGATCTCTACAAGGCCTAACACAAGCAGTGCTGGAGCTTATGCCCTTAGTGGAACATAGAAGATGTGTATGTCACATTTACGCCAACTAGAGGAAAATCCACAAAGGCACTTTACTGCAGTGACTCTTTCGGAAAATTGTCAAGGCGAGCACAGTACCAAAGTTTGACCAACTACTTGAAAATATTGCGCAGACAAATGAGCAAGCAAAGGATGATTTGTTGAATACCCCCATAATTGCCTGGACAAGGGCCTTTTTCAATAGATGGTGCAAATGTGATGCGGCAGAGAACAATATGTCAGAAATATTCAATTCATTTGTTTTGGAAGCAATTCAAAAGTCAATCATCCCAATGTTGGAGGACATTTGAGTGATGGTGATGCGACATATGGTGGAGAGGAGGCAGTATATTGAGCAATTCACCAGGCAGTTTGGGCCTATGATCTGGAGAAAATTGAGGAAAATAGAAATGCAAGCATGAACACATACCTAGAATGGAATGAAGATCAAGGATATGAGGTGTAGCAAGAAAATAAAAGATATATTGTAAATATGTTGGAGTACACGTGTACCTGTAGGAAGTGGGACCTTACCGGGATCCCTTGTGCGCATGGGTTTGTATAATAAATTTTAGAAGAGTGCAAGTTGAGGAATATGTATCTGAGTGGTACAAAAGGGATTTGTCTGATCGAGCATATGTATTTCCCCTGCAGATAGAAAATGGAAAGACCTTTGACCCAAGACTGGGTATGGACCAATAGAACCACCCCCAAGTAGAACTATACCAGGTAGACCAAAGAAGGTCCGAAGAAAGGAAACCTGGGAAGTTGAAAGTGGGTCAAGGATATCTAGAATGGGAAGGAGGATGAGATGTAAAAAATGTTCCATGATCGGGCACAATGCAAGGACTTGTCCCTGCAAAAATCCAATTGTTGTGAGTGTTTTAATTCTTATATGTATTAGTACCCTTCCATCTGTGAATGTGTTTGTAACTATGAATATAAAATGTTATGACTGTGGTAAAGCAAGAAAGGTGGGTAAAGGAAGACAAAGAATTGTGGATGAGGTCCAAGAATTAAATTTGTTGCATTGAATTTCATTGTATTGTTGGAGCCACTTTCCTTTCTTAAGAATGTCAAATCAAGCATTGTAGGAACCGTGAAGGTCAACCTATGAAGTGGAAGAAGTCAATGAGATTTCGCCAGCCTATTCTTTTTTTAATCTTGAATGCAAATTATTATGAGTCCTTAAAAATATGATAGTTTTTTTCTTTTTAAGAATCTGAAATCTATGCAGGAGTCGGGTAATGAGAGTGCAATTAGATCTCGTGGAAGAAGACAATGCGAAAGTGTATTGGTGAGAAGTCACAATGAGATTCCTATAGTCGAAGTAAGTGTGTTTTTCCCTTGTAAAATAAACTCTTACAAGTCTATGAATATGAAAAGGTGATTTTTACATTGATAGGTGACCTACAAATAAATCAAGTTGATGGAATGGGATTATGTATTCCGTGGATTATGGAATGTGACATTGATGATGTGGCATCAAGAAAACTGGAAAGAGAATGAGTTGCAAAGGAAGAAAAACCCCTTAAAAGGATCCCCGCAGTGGTATGCAAGGCAAAGATAGCGGGTTTCAAACAAGAAGTAGAGCCATGGTGTCTATATCAAGTGTGGTGCAAATAGTAGAAGTAGTTTTTTTTTAATTATAGGGACAAATTATTGGGAGTTATTAACACTCGCTTATTTTTGTTTGGTAGGTGAGCACCAAACATCAGGTATTCCATTATGGTGCATTGAAATTTTTCTATCAATTGATATGGGTTGATTGTGATTTTTCCTTTTTTTTGGAGGAGGATGGAATTGATTTGTTTTCTTATGTTTAACTTGAGCTAACAGACAGAGGCAAGGACACTGATGATGTGGCATCAAGAAAACTAAATGAGAGTGAATTGAAAGGGAAGAAAAAATACCCAAAAAAGGACCCTGCAGGTCGCATGCAAGGCACCATGGGGGTCCAAACAAGAACTAGAGTGATTATGTCTAAATCCATTGAGATTCCCATAGTAAGTGGTTTTTTTTTTTCTTGCATGCTTATTCTAATACATGGTAAGTGGTTTTTTTTTCCCTTGCATGCTTATAAAAATTTATAATAGGTGTTGATTTTTTTTTCATCTGTCTTCTGTTGTTATAGCCTCATACAATTGCCAAGGAATCTAATAGCTCGAAGAAAAGAAAACAAATAGATGAGGTTTGACTACCACTAACTCTATTTTTCCCCTTTGTTACAGCTATTCTAATACTTTGTTTTGTATAGGGTGCTGGAGGAGTGAAGTTGAAGATGAGTAAAGGCAGGACTTCAAACTCGTAAATTCTGAAGTTGATTTAAGGATGGATAGTTTTTTCTCTGCAGTTTCTTTCTTTCTTATGTTTATGGATGGCTAATATTTAACTTTTGTTGCTTTCTTATGTTTTGAAAGACAAATGTAATTCCAGGTTTTGATAAAAAAAAACTGTAACTGCAAGTTACCTGTTGTCTATATAGAATGACAAAGTTTCTCATGAATTTTTGTTAAGAATTTTAGGTACCAAATGTAATATTCCAGGTTACTTTTTATCTTATATAATGTCAAAGTTTTGTTTGAATTTTTCTGATTTTATTCAGGCGCCTAACGTAATATTTTAGGTTGTCTTTTTATCTATATAGAATGACAGTTTTTCCAGAATTTTTCTGATTTTTTTTCACCCCCCAAATCTAATGTATCAGGTGCCAAATGTATGCGAAGTAGTAATGTTAAGATTTCAAAAAATAAATAAAAAATTTTTATAAAAAATGCTAACGTGGCATGTTGCCACGTTAGCATGCCACATCAGCACATATATTACCAACTAATTTACAAGTAAAATAAATAATTGCACACGTGGCATGCTACCTAGCGAGCCACGTCATCATATACCAATGTGTACAGCCATTATCGCTAAAATACGTACATGTACCCAAATTGTAATTAAAAAAAATCATAAAAATAGACTGGATTTCAATCGTATGCCAAAGTGTAGCCACGTCAGCACATGGATCGTATTGAACAAAATACATAAAGTCCAGGGACCGTATTAAACATTTTTAAAGTACAGGGAAGGAATTGAACAAAGTGATAAAGTACAGGGACCATTAATGGCTTTTGCCCTAGATTTTTCATTGTCTTTTGTGCTAAATTAAATATTTTATATTAAATTGATAATATCTTTTTTAAAGGAGACTAGGATTACACTCAGTTCAATGCATTGCAGTATGAGCAACCCTCATTTGAAGGCACCCGTGAGATTATACTCATCGTAGTAAAATGGCATTGAGAGAGTTAGAAAAATATTTGGAGGTCAAGGAATTGGATTATTTGGATAAAGTGGCGTAAGTGTTTAAAGAAAGCACATATCTATTCTTGAGGCAGGACAACACTGCTCCCCATCGTGATAGTTTGTGAGGGTGAATTCCCCTGTCAAAACAAATCATGTTAATTTTATGGGCATGGATGATATAAATGTATGGGATCTAGAATATCAGGAGCCCCAACAAGAAAATTGAGACAAAAATTTGAATGCAGCGTTTAAAATGCAAGGCAAGGGAGTATCTTGAGGGGGAAGTCGAGGAAGCTTTAGAAGAAACCAATCTGAATGAACATCTCAACAAGGAGACTTAAGAAAAAATTGGAACCATCTATTGAGGAACCCCCAAAGTTGGAACTGAAGAAGTTACCGGAACACCTTGAGTACACTTTCATGGAGCAAGGTATGGAGGAGCTCCTTGAGCATGCGCCACCACCTGGAAAGGACAATGAAAACACCCATCCTTCTCCTTTTTCTCAACGGATACTGCCACAAGGGCTGAATGCACAAATCAAGTCTATTTTTTCAAGACAAGGGAGAACGTATGGAACCTTACTATATGAAACCTAGTAAGGAGGAAGAGGATTGTGTCAAGCCCAAAATCAATCCCATTTTGCTTTATGAGCCTTTGGACCAACACTTTCTTATTGAGGAAATTGATAGATCGCAAGTAAATTAGTTAAAACACTAAGAGCCGAATGAAGATATCCTTAGTGTTGCTAAAATAGTTGTCAGGGGTAATGCGAATTCAAAGTATACGATATTCCATCTTGATTGAAAGGGTATTCCTCATGAGATGCTAAGTTATATCCCCAGCCTTTTAGGGCTACAAAAGAAGTGGTGAACAAATATACAAAGGGGAAGGTCTTAGGAAGGGATGCAGTGGCTCACGATCATCAAAGAGCCGTGATAACAAAAAGTACTTCAAGCTAATGACGAAAAACAAGCGCTTCTTGGGAGGCAAACCAAGTTTGGTTAGTTTTATAGTTCATCTTTCCAAATTTGATTTAGGGTTTCAAAGCAGTAGTACAATCGTGGTAAAATACTATGTATGATGATGTTCTCAATTATTGTGTGATTCTTGAGTATTAAACAAACAAATCTTGTCTAGAGTCACTAACACAGGCCGTAGAGATGAAGCTGGCGAAGCTAGAGAGAGAGATGCACAGATCAAGCATACCGGTACCGTATTAGACTGTGCACCTCTTAGGAATTTCAACTCACAAAAGCTGTCATTAAGTACGGCCGTGCATGGGACTTGCACGAGTGTGCAACGCGGGGGGGGGGGCGAATGCATCAAGTCCAACAACGCCCATGCATCCAACCGTGCACATCTCGGGAAATTTAAGACACTTCTAATTAAACTGTGCACGAGCATGCTCCTAACTTGCACGGCGTGCACCGTGGGTCGATGAAATAAAGAAGATGCGCGAGTATCCACACACTAGTGCACTAGACCGTGCGCAAAAAGATTTTGATTTTTTAAACCCTAGTCGCGTTGAATTCGATTTAGAGGATGTTACAGATGAGACAGATGATAGCAACGGAATGGAGAACTTCGGCATATGAGCAATATCTTTATCCTTATAATTTTATTTACCAATTTTGTATTTTTTTTTTTAGTTTATTCAGTTTGTCACAAAGGGTTTTGGTCTTTCTTATTGTTATGAAGCCTGGGTTTTTGTGCCTTCAATGTTCTCAGGATAAGTTGAAATTCATACTTGGCAGGAAACACAATGAAAGGACCAAACATATCACGCTGCACCATGAGATAAGTCCACTTTCTCTCTCCGATCTTGTTTTCTCATGTCATATTCTTTTTAGTGCATATATTGTGCGCATTGGGGACAATACACAATTAATTGTGGGACGTGATTAATTATTGGAAATTATATTGCTTATGATAAGTGTTGATTTAGGATGATATATGAGAAAAATTAATGAGAGTCCTCTTTTGTAAGCTTTAGTTGACATTAATTAGTGGGTAATTTTTTCAAAAGTATACAATATAATTTTGCCTTTACCAGATACCTCACGAAATTTTGAGCACAAACCCTGACCGTGTTGTCACTTGTTTGCTTAGGTTTGGATTCTGCCTAGTTTGTGACCACTAGTTTATGTTATTTATGAAGAAAAAAAGAGAAGAAAGAAAAGAAAAAAATAAAAGAGAAAAAGAAAAAAAAACAAAAGAAAAAAAAGGGAGCAGAAAAGGAGACAAAATAAATCTGTAAAGTAGGATCCATTAGAGATGCCCTACCGGAAGCGTCAAGGAAAATAAGTCTGGAAAGTCGGATCCATTATGGATGCCCTACCGGCCGGAAAGTCAGATCATTAGCAACGTCCTACCGGAAAAGATGGTAGAAAGAGCTATCACTTTTGAAGCGTGAAAGCGGCTCTTTAGTAGTCGGATCTTGGACATCACAAATGTCCACCTTATGACCTACCTTGTGAAATGGCTACCTCATTGGATATATGCATCTACTACCTAACAAGAGTCAAAAAGATTTCGCTTTAGGGAATAAGGCCTATAACCATTGGAGCCATGCTTGATTCTCGTAAGGTGTACCATGGAAAAGGTTCTCCTGCATAATTTAGGGGTTTGAGTAAAAGGCAAAACCTATTTTCTATAAAAACTATGTATAACACTCAATATTGTGTTTTTTTAGGCATCGGAGGGACTCCAACCTTTTTTGAGATAGAAGATTTTGCACTTATCTATTTTTCTTATATGTTTCCTTTGCTTGAGGACAAGCAAAAGTTCAAGTATGGGGGTATGATAAGTGCTCAATTATACATATATTTCTATCATATTTGCATACACTTATCCAATTTTTTCTCATCAATTCCTCTATTTTTGTGCTCCTCTGGGTTTGTTTTGTCATTGAGCAGGTAAAATGGATACCTGCAGTAAAAGGAGAGAGAAATGGGACAAACTTAATGCATCAAACAACCCCGAAAAGGGCTTTTTACAGAGATGTGCACGGGCTTCCTAGACATATTTTTTACACAAAAGTGCATAATCGATAAGTGTTCAAATGAGCATCGTCTATATATGAAATTCATACATATTACCTTATGTTTTGGAGGAGTGTTGGCCCGGCTGTACTCAAAATTGCTTTGTTTTTGTAAATAGGACAGAAAATAGCATTCCAAGAGAAAGGAAGCATTTTCAAGAGAATGCGGGCCAAAGTAAGTTTAAACGGGCAAAAGGACCGGCCCATACTGGAGCCGATAACCCGTAGACCAGAGATATATACGGACCCCGAACGGACTGAGAGGACTCCGTATATGGGGACGTGAGAAGTATACGGCCCCGGTTGGTACTCCGTAGATGGGAGTCCAGATAATGGGCCGTATATCGGTAAAGTCGGTAAATGTGATTTCCCGGAATGGAGGGTACAGTCGGAAAATACATCCAAAACCCTAGTGTGGGGTATAAACAGAGAGGCTAGTTAGGGTTTCGGGTCATCTTGGAGTGGATTGGAGCAAAAACATCAAGGTTGGAGGGGGGATTCCCATCATCTTCTTCATCACCAAGAAGGAGGTGCTTTTAGGAGTTCTCCCATCAAAAGGGCTCAAGAAGGAGAAGAAGGGGCAAGAGAGGAGCAAGGGATCCACCAACGGTCATCATTAGGGGTTTTTCTCTCATGAACTCTATGTTTGCTTTCTCTTTTAGCATGGATTGTTACTCTCCATTGATGGAGAGCTAAACTCTTGATACTTGGGTGTTGATGAACCTTTGGATTATGTTTAATTGATATTGTCTCTTCTATGTTGATTGCTTGGTTGAATGCATTATAGTCTATTGAATGTTATGTATGGTGATAGTATTAACCTCTCTATGTTGCGAGAGCCCGGAGAGGTTTCTATAGTTCATATTGGGGAAGATGCGAGCGCCTCCCCGTGTGTAGACGAACTTCAATAGAAAGGGCTAAGAGTACACCAGGAGCCCGGGTACTAAGGCGAGCAACTCTTTAGATGTCCTATTCCCTTAGCCCTTCCAAGAGATAGGTTCTCTAGAACGTAACTAGTAAGGGCACTAGGTTGAGTAATCACCCTCAAGCGAGGGGATGAAATCACATTAGGAACCTTTGGCCAATGATTCACCAAGAATTAACATAGGAAGCATTATCCATATCTATGAAAATCCAAAGGGAATTCAATCACCCAAGTAGCCCCTTCATTGATTGATTGTCTTCAAGGTCAATTCTAATTATTAGTTTGCATTAGTAATTCTAGAATTAGGGTTAGTTATCGCCAACCAAATCTTGATCAACTAGATAATAGACGATTAGCCATTACTAGTACTTTCTTTCTCCCTGAGGTTCGATACCCGACTTTTCAAGAGTCCACTTTATTACTTGATTCGACCCATTGCACTTAAGTGGATTCAACGCATCAAGTTTTTGGCGCCAATGCCAGGGAGATTTAGGACTACTAGGAAAACTAGGAGTTTATTAATTTAGTCATTTACTTTCAGTTTTTCCCTTTATTTCAATAATTGTTTGATCTCAAAGTATCTTTTTGCATCTTAATTGTTATTTCAGTTTAATTGTCTCGTGATTACTAATTTCTCTCAATTCTTCATTGCGAGGTGTTGATGTATGACCCGGAAGAACTCTAAGGGTCTTGTTGAAGCCGATAGTAAAATTGATCAGACTTTTCATAGAAGGTTGAGAGAAGTGGAGGAATCAAATCCCTGACCCTCTTCGGGGTCGGAGAACTTCATACCCACTGAAGGCAGTTTGGAAGTTAGAGAGATTCCTATCATGGCTGGGAGGCGACTTACATTATCCGAATATGAAAGGTCTCACTACACGGGAGAGGAATTCAGTGTGCATCCTCCTAATGTGAACATGAATAACTTCGAGATCAAGCGAGCACTATGACTATGATCCAGAATTCAGCCCAGTTTGATGGAAGGCCGGATGAAGACCCTCACGCTCATATTGCGAAGTTTGTTCAGATTTGCAACATGTTCAAGATCAATGGGGCATCCGATGACGCCATTCAATTGAGATTGTTCCCCTTCAGTTTAAGAGAAGGAGCTTACAGGTGGCTGAACTCACTTCCATCGGGATCTATTCGCATTATGGGCCGAGATGCTTGATAAGTTCCTTTGGGCTGTACTTCCCACCTAGCAAGGCCGCGAAGCTTAGATTGGACATCTCTTCTTTCAAGCAAGGACCCAATGAGTCATTCTATGAAGCTTATGAGAGGTACAAGGACCTACTCCGGCGTTGCCCCCAACATAGGTTGGACGATTGTGCTAAAGTACGAACCTTCTACCATGGATTGGATGATGCAACACGACATTTATTTGATGCGGCCGCCGGAGGCTCTCTTGGAAACAAATATCCCGATGACGCCGAGAAGATTTTTGAAGACATGGCTAGTAATGAAGCCCATTGGTCTACTCGGGGGAAGCAAGTTAAATTGGTGAATTCCCTAAATGGAAACAATACAATTGATGTAGCTCTCGCGGTGAAGTTGGATGTCTTGACAAGAAAGATAGAGGCGTTGACTACCGGTAGCCCCTCAAGATCGTCTCCGGTGTTATTTTGCAACAATTGTGGTGGAGGGCATGACATGACAAGTTGCCCAATTATGAACATGGAGAATCTCACCGTGGAGCAAGTACAATACTTGAACAACAATCAAGGACAACCGGGGGGGGGGGGGGCAATATCGGGCTTTTGCACCCAAATGGAACCACCCAGGTTTGGCATATGGAAATCCTCATGGGGGGCAATACCCGTTTGGTTTCCAACACCCCCCGAAGCCACAAGAGAGAAAGACAAGCTTGGAAGAGATGATGTTGAAAATTGTGCAAGATAATCAAGCAACTATCCGAAGTTTACAAGTGATCACAAGTAATCTAGAGAATCAAATGGGCCAAATAGCCAAGACACTCTCGGAGAGGCCACAGGGAAGTTTGCCTAGCAACACGGAGACAAACCCACGTGAGCAGTGCAAAGCAATCACGTTGAGGAGTGGCAAAGAAATTGACCTTCCGAGGGAGAAGCTACAAAGGAAAAGCTCGATTGAAAAAGATGCATCGGTACCTGTTGCTACTCCCAATGAAGAGAAGAAAGACAAAGAAGAGACCACACCTATTTCTCCATACCAACCAAAAATTCCTTATCCAGCAAGATTGAAAAGGGATAAGGAAGATGCCCAATTTGCAAGGTTCACAAGCATGTTGAAGCAACTACAAATTAACTTGTCATTGGTGGATGTCCTAGCTCAAATGTCGAAGTATGCAAAATTAATGAAGGACCTCCTATCCAATAAGAAGAAGTTGGAGGAAGTGGGTGCCGTTACTCTCAATGCTCAATACTCGGCCGTTCTACAACACGATTTACCCAAGAAACTCAAAGACCCGGGTAGTTTCATTGTTCCATGTACATTTGGTGAGGGGATCATCAAGAAAGCGTTGGCGGATTCAGGAGCAAGTATTAATGTGATGCCCTATAACTTATACATGAAACTTGGGCTTGATGACCCAAAGCCTACAGGGATGACAATACAATTGGCGGATCGGTCTGTGAAGAGGCCCAAGGGTTATGCCGAAAATATCCTCATCAAGATTAATGAGTTTTTATTCACGGCCGATTTTGTTCTTTTTGATGTCGATGACAATGTGGATGTGCCCATCATCCTCGGGCGCCCTTTCCTTGCTACCGCCCAAGCACTTGAAGATCATGCCCAAGGGAAGCTTGCATTAAGAGTGGGGGATCAAGAAGTGATCTTCCAAATACCCGAGGCAATGCGACATACCATAGCCCAAGACGATACATCCTACACTGTGGACGACATCGATCTAATCACCTCCGCTTGCATGGAGGATCTCTTGATGATATACCAATTGCATGATGAGTTGAATGAAGTGGAAGACACTGCAGAAGGGGCCCAGAAAAATTCAGCTATACCAAGGAATGAAAACCGCCAAAGCCGAAAAGGCTAAGAAGAGAAGAAGGCCCATTCCGGCCTTGAAGAAGTGGCGGAGGAAAAGTGCAACAAGAAGGTAATCGCTACATCTCTCTCTTCCACTCCACCCACCGAGTACCCAGATATGAAAGTAAAAGATTCTTCTATTTATGCACATTTGGGAGAGTGTTTGTTCGGGTCATGCTTTAGAGGAAAGACCGATGGAAGCTTGAAGGTGTTTGAGCCTCCATAAGGTAAGTTGAAGGTACGTCAAGCTAGTGACGTTAAACAAGCTCTTCTTGGGAGGCAACCCAAGCTCGAGAACTTTCCTTCCTAGTCTTTAGCAATTTTTGTCCCTTTTTTATTAGCTAGTGATGATTGAAATAAGTGGAAGTTGTGTTTTCGTCCAATCCTCTTTGTTCTTATGTTGGATGTTGTCATTTAGAGGTAATATCTCGATTTCTATCAAGCCGAGCAAAGAGAAGTGCATGAATGAACCCTGGAAGGGCTGTGTAAGCCTCTACCCAGGTGTATACGGGGTCCCATACGGACTGATAGCAGTCCGTATGTGTGGAGACAAGTAGCCTATCTGACTCTCTGCATGTGACTCCGTATAGGAGTCCGTATAGGGTCTGTCGAGGGCACGAGTACGGGGCACTTTAAATAGCCCCCTTTCACCCCTTTTAACTTCATCCTCTTCTCCCTCTCGTGCCCTAGAGACCCCACACCCTCTCTTTGCGACGCGACGCCCATTCTTCCTCAAATTAAGGCTTGGTCATCCCTAGGTATGCGCTAATCACTCAATCTCTCAATTGTAAGCATCACCGACATGATTTAGAAACCCAGGGTTATTTGAAATCGATTTTTCTTGTAAATGAAATGAATGAGTTAGATTCTTGTGCTATTTTGTGATAGAACTTGCATTGGATGAATGTTCTATGTTTTAGAAGTGTTTTGGATGCAAGAGATATAGAAATGGGGCCAAGATTCATCGTGGCCACCGGCAAGTAGCTTCATGCCGAGTCCATCTGAGGACTTTTCATACGGACTCCCATACTGACTCGTGATAGGGACTCCGTCCCCATACCTGGACTTTGGTCAATACGCATGGTACCTCGTATAGGGGCAATTTAGGTCGTTCTCATTTGAAAATTTTGCCATGCCCTCTTTAGCTTCATTGGCACTAATATTCTTTGTTTAGTTTCAGATATGCCGAGAAGATCACAAAGATCAAAGAAGCGCGGTAATCGCAGGCTCGGGTCGCCGCTATCCACCGAGACACACTTCACGGATGAGGTCCACCGCCTCCGACATGTCCGCTCTCCTCTCGGCCGCCTTCGCCGGACCCGAGTCATAGATTGGGACACTCTTATCCAACTTAACATCGTAGACCGAGTCCGGTAGATGATATCATTCTACGGCTAGGACAGGATCTTTTCTCTTAGCCATGAGGTATTCCACCGCCCGACCTTGGAGGTGCTGAGCTCTTCGAGGCCGGCTGTGAGTGCGGTGGGGAGCGTAACCGCGACCGCCATTACCTTCCAGCCTCTTCGGGGACAGAGGGGCGATGAGCTACACTATTCCACGCTGCATATGGGACTATACGATCGCGAATTACACCTTCACACGAGTACGCCGAAGCTGCTCACGGCCTTCCCCGAAGCGCATCTATTTCTTCGCGCGAAGCTTCCGGATTCAGCTGGGCGGGCCATGATGCCACAAGGCATCCTTCATGACGGACCCGGTGCACCGTTACCTACATACACTCATCAGCCGTACCATAGCAGCTCGCTGTGACAATTATGGAGTCGTCATAGTCACTGATCACCTATTTCTCTACAGCCTCGTTGAGTGAGCTCCGATCCACCTGGGATATGTACTTGCAGACTACTTGGCGATCGGGGCGTAACACTGACTCACCGATATCCATGCCGGACCCTACATCACACGGCTTATCATAGGCATGGGTCTCGAGGCGGAGTTGGAGGGGAGCAAAGATCGAGTTAGTATCCCCACCGGACATAATACCGCCACGCAGATTGATTGGTGCGGCGTAGCAAGGACGCTACACTCTGGTTGGCCACGCCTCGTGATAGTTCGGAGGGGGAGGGATCCGATTCCGATGATTCCGATGCGGCCGACCCTTCAACGCAGCTACCCCCAAAGACTCCAAGAGACCCTCTCGCATCCGTGGAGCGTGATACACGGTAGGCCGGAGGTGCAGATGACCGAGATGAGAGCTGTCCAGGACACTATCTTAGTGGAGCAACACGGCTTCGGGGAGCGCTTTTCCGAAGCTCTCGCTTCTTTATTCGTGGACACGCCGCATTTGCACCTCCTCCGCTTCCAAAGACGCTAAGCAGACGATGAGCCAAAGACTTCCTGACGCATGACGCACTCACCTCTATATTTCATTTCTCTTTATATGGAACTTTGTTATCCGCGACTTGTTATTTTATTTACCTTTACGCATCATGGCACATCGAAAGCAAGGGCACGCCCTCGCTACCCTATATTGTACTTTCGCTATGTGGATTCTCTTGTTTTGTATGCTATCGATTTGATTCCTTCTCTAAATTATTTGAGTCAACATTGGATCCACGACCTTCTCGATAAGCAAGTATAGCCCTCCGCCTCCCACAAACAACTCTAAGAACTATATTTAGGGGAGTTTCGTTCACCCTTCTTCACTAATTTCTTGTGCTGAATTTAATTTTCTTGCATTGAGGACAATGCAAACTTTCAGATTGGGGATGAGTGGCTACCTATCTCTTCTTAGGGTTATTGTAAACTTTTAAGTGTGGAGATAGGTAGCTAGTTATCATGATCATTTATCGCAGACATTTTTGTGATAATTATGCTTGATATGCATGACAACCTTGGGGATAGACAAATGTGAGATGAATTTCTTTTCCAAGCACACCATTTGTGATTTGAAATGCTTCCAATTGAAACACCATGGGCATATAGAGGTCATCTTTATGACAATCATGATTGTGAAAGACAATAGATAACCAATTGCCATGTTCTTTTGACTTGACTAGCTAAGTATTTTTTTTCAATGGCTTCAAGAAATTTCGTGGCACTAGTTCAAATTTGTTAACCCCTCATAATACGCGTAGTGGACAAATACAAGGAAAATAAAGTAGTTTAGCACATCAATTAAGTTAATAAAGATAGTGTTCTGCTGTTTTTGTTGATGAACTAGTTTGGAGTTCCGGCTCCTAACCAGAGTGTTCTTCATTTCCAAAAATCACTATTTAGCATGAACATCTACGAGTAGAGTTGTAACCACCTAAGTAGCTAAGGGTTCGGGTGCCTAATCAGCATGATTCCTCCTCGCAAAAAGGGGGGACTACACTCTACCCTGATCTTTAGTTTGGGAAAGTCGGATCTACTAGAGATGCCCTACCAAAATAAAATGTGAAAACAAAAACTATGGTTGTAATTATCCACCGTTCATCTAATAGGGAAGTAACTCTTTTGTTCTTAGGGCCTCAAGGACTTTCTAGAGTCCACTGAGAGCATGCTTTCCTTATTAAGACTTTAGAACATGGCATGTGGAGTGAACAAGCTTTGTCTAGGACTTTATTGGAAGAGTTACAGGATCAATCTCCCTGGTGTGGAGATAGAAAAATACAATGAGGTGGTGCTATTGGACTAGAATTCATGTATAGTGTGTAGAGCCCAAGGATGAACACTTATCTTCTTTTCTTAATTTCTTTTCTTTGCTTGAGGACAAGCAAACCTTTAAGTGTGGAGATATGTGATAAGTGTTCAAATGAGCATCGTCTATATATGAAATTCATGCATATTACCTTATGTTTTGGAGGAATGTTAGCCCGCATGTACTCAAAATGGCTTTGTTTTTGTAAACAGGGGAGAAAATAACGATTCCAAGAGAAAGGAAGCGTTTTCAAGAGAATGCGGGCCAAAGTAAGCGAAACCGGGCGAAAGGACCGTCCATACGGAGTTCCATACGGACCCGTATGGACCTGGAGATTTATACGGACCCCCGAACGGACTGACAGGACTCCGTATACTGGGACCTAAGAAGTATACGACCCCATATGGCACTCCGTATGGAGTCCGTATACGGGGCCGTATATCGTAAAGCTGCAGCTGCGATTTCGGCCAAACCGAGGGTAAAGTCGGAAAATACACCCAAAACCCTAGTGTGAGGTATAAATAGAGAGGCTAATTAGGGTTTCGGGTCATCTTGGAGTTGAATGGAGCAAAAGCATCCAGGTTGGAGGGGGGATTCCCATCATCTTCTTCATCACCAAGAAGGAGGTGCTTTTAGGAGTTCTCCCATCAAAAAGGCTCAAGAAGGAGAAGAAGGGGCAAGAGAGGAGCAAGGGATCCACCAACGGTCATCATTAGGGGTTTTTCTCTCATGAACTCTATGTTTGCTTTCTCTTTTAGCATGGATTGTTACTCTCCATTGATGGAGAGCTAAACTCTTGATACTTGGGTGTTGATGAACCTTTGGATTATGTTTAATTGATATTGTCTCTTCTATGTTGATTGCTTGGTTGAATGCATTATAATCTATTGAAAGTTATGTATGGTGATAGTATTAACCTCTCTATGTTGCGAGAGCCCGGAGAGGTTTCTATAGTTCATATGGGGGAAGATGCGAGCGCCTCCCCATGTGTAGACGAACTTCAATAGAAAGTGCTAGGAGTACACCGGGAGCCCGGGTACTAAGGCGAGCAACTCTTTTAGATGTCCTATTCCCCTAGCCCTTCCAAGAGATAGGTTCCCTAGAACTTAACTAGATAATAGACGATTAGCCATTACTAGTACATTATTTCTCCCTGAGGTTCGATACCCGACTTTTCAAGAGTCCAATTTATTACTTGATTCTACCCATACACTTACGGATTCAACGCATCATACACCAGCCCGTGCAACTCTCTGTACCCAAAATGCGTTAAAAACACATTGCATAGGCATTCAGATGCTTTACACAGCTATTCATCTTGAAGCCAAAATCTGTGAACGAGTTGCAATTTTCCAGAGTTTATTTGAAGAGATCCAAGACTCCAAATCTAATCTCTACTGTTCAGATTGAAGATCATGAAGCCAAGAACACATTGTTAAAATTTTAGATCAATCCGAGGTGATTTGGTCATCCTATCGAGCACTTGATGAAGATTTCATGCGATACCCGAAAAAGTCCAGACGCAAGCGGATGCACGGCAGTGCATCTCAAAGTTATCCAAAAACACGTCAATTTAGTCTCAAATCAAACCTCAAGATTATCCATTAATAAAAATAACCGTACACAGTTATTTTGGAGCCTATATAAACTTTATTGAAGGAAGAGATCAAGCATCTTTGGGCGGGGGCCTAAGGGGACTTTTGGCAAATTAGTCTTTGGCGGGTGTTCTAAGAGACGGCTAGGTTTTTAGAGAAGATCGAAGGCAGAGTAGGCATCGAGCAAGGGAGTTCCTATATTTTCAATTATGTCTTTCTCCAGTATCTTTGTTAGTGTTTTCCTTAACATGAGAGGCTAAACCCATTCGTGGTACCTCGCCATGAACCGTAGTATTATTTGTTAATTAAATTCTTTTATTTATATGCTTTCATTATTGATGATTCTTGTGATTCTCCGCTTGATTTATATAATCAGATTTTGCATGAGCCATGGTCATATACCTCAAGCTATATTCCAACGAGGCAAATACGTACTTAGGGTTTTGACTTGCGTGTCTCTTTGTGCATAGATCTATATCTCTCTTAGTTAGAGTATAACTAGGCATAGGTAATGAGTTAAATCTACATACCGAGAGATTTGATGTGTCATCTAGATGATACAATTGTTGAACTCCCAAGAAGTAATCAATGAATAACCAATACTTAGAATTTAGTTATTAATAAAGGAATCCTAGGAGGATTGTGATATGAGGTACCATGTTCATCATTGACTGCTCACCATCTACCAATTGTTCGCACTAGTTTCTTTTAAGGATAATCTATCAATCACAACTTCTTAGTTTTAGACAAGATAGCAAAGATAGTTAGTACTAGTATTCCAAATTCCTATGGATATGATAATTAACCCTAGCTTTGGGTACTTTACTACTTGATCTATCTCGTACACTTGCGGGTAGTTTGGCCAGCACACTATGCATGCATCAATCACCTATTTCACCAACCTCCCAGACGTCTCGGGTCATTATAAGATATGTTGTAAGGGCTGGTCGGTGAGGACTATAACCTTATGAGGTAGGAAGTAAGGTAGCAGGCGCCATACTGATGTGATAAGAGCATACGCGAGCTTCTTAGATAGCAAGTATCTGGACTTGGGGTCGATTGGTATCTTGCTAGTGTAGTATATGGCGTTTTGAACTCCCCTATCATATCGAAGGAGAACAGAGCTGACAACACATGGTGTTGCTGCCATGTTTAGTTAAAGGTCTTCTCCTGGTTAAGGTTTGAGGAGCAGGAGGGGTGAATTGAGGTACTTCCTTCAATTGCTTTCCAAAGTGCTCAAACGAACAGTAAGTTCTTCTCTCTTGCCTTTGATATGAAATACCCAAGGATGGCTAATTGCCCATTCAATATCTGGATCTCCATGACAGTCCTCGGTGAGCTCATTTCTCGTATTACCTTGACTTTCTTGGGATTGGATCAATACTCCTCTTGGTGATCATGAATCCCAAGAACTTTCCAGACTTTACGCCAAAGGCACACTTCTCGGGGTTGAGGCGCTTCCCATGGGCTCGAAGCGCTTGGAGGGTTTCTTGTAAGTTGGTGATATAGTGATCTGCCCTTTTTCTCTTTACAAGGATGTCTTCGTCATATGCCTCCATTTCCTTTCGAGCTACTTCTTCAATACTCCCGTCAAAAGTCTCTGGAAGGTAGTACTTATATTCTTCAGACCCTGTGGCTTCATATTATAACAGTATGTATCTTTGGTTGTAGTAAAAGAGGCCTTTCCCTCGTTGGAGTCCTCCATCTTGACCTGGTTATACCCAGAGAAGGCATCTAGGAAGCTCAGTATCTCATGGCCTAATGTGGCTTCGACGAGTTCAACAATTAGGGGGAGCAGATAGTAGTCGTTAGAGTAAGCTTTATTCAAGTTGGTGAAGTCAGCCCACATTCGCCATTTTCTCGAAGGCTCTTTACAAGGTTTGAGAGACACTCAGGGTGATGGACTTCTTTGATAAACACTACCCTAAGGAGTTTCTCAATTTCATCATCGGCCGCTTGCTAGCCCTTTGAAGCAAAGTGTCAAAGCTTATGGATGAATTGATTGACTGCGGGGTCAATGCCGGGGCGGTGCTCAATAACCCTCTGATCCACGCAAAGCATGTCTTCAACTACCCTTGCAAAGATGTTCCGATTACCTCGTAAGCAACACATCATCTCCTCGCGAGATCCACTTGATAGTTTTGAATCGACATAGACTGTCTTCTCGAGAGAGTCCTTGGTCAAAGGGATCTCCACTAGGTCTTCAACCGACATTGCCCGCTCGTTTGGCTTCATGGCTTCAAGTCGGGCCTCAATGGCTAAAAATTCAGGGGTCCTGTCTTTTAGAAGGGCTTATATAGTAATCGACGGTGGTCGACTGATCCCCCTCAATTCCTCCACACCGATTTCTCAAAATGGGAATTTCATAAGTAGGTTATATATGGAGATAATTACCTTCAGTGCATTTAGCATCGACCTCCCTAGGATGACATCGTAGCTTGAGGTGCATCGAACCACTAGAAAGTCTGATTGTTGCCTTACGCTGATAGGTCTCGACAGTAAGGAGAAGTGGGACCACTCTCCTAAACTACATTGTATTCCTAGAGAAACCAACTAGCGAAGTTTGCTCAATTTGTAGACCTCAGTTGCCAATTTCCATTTGTTCGTATGCACTCCAGAAGATGACATCTATGGAGCTTTCGCTGTTAATGATGACTCTTTTCACCTCGGAGTCTGTTATAATTACTATGACAACAACGAGTTGTCATGGAGATTGGAGACACTGCTAAGGTCTTCATCTGAGAAGGAAATAGGGAGTCTAGTCTTCGATTTTTCCCCGAGGGTTGCACTCAAATAGGCATCTGGGCGTATGACTTACAGGTTGCTGCACTGTTGTCTCCTCCACTTGGTTTCCCAGCGATGATGTGAATGGAGCGGGTCTGCTCCCCATTCTTAGCAGAGCCTCCACCTAACGCTCCAAATCACGATATCGGTTTTCCGAGACATCCGTTTCCCGATTGAGATCTTGACTTGGGGCGGCGCAGGAGTTTACTTCTTCACGTGCGTCAGGTTCTTCTGTTGGCACTTCCCTAGATACTGGGGCTAAGCAACTGGTTCTTCTCCTCATGGCGTACACAACTTTTTTTTCAATGTCCACACAGATAGCGCCAATCTGTTAGCCAAAAAATCGGTTTGGGTTGAAGTTACCTCTGGTTCAGATCAATAGATAAAATCTTCTTTAGTTGTAGATGGTATCGAGGTTTCCTCTTGTAGATGCCACCTATATTGGGACAAGAACACACGCTGGCCGTGAGAAGGGGGAGGGCTTAGATGCCCAAGCCGGGCCTGCTCCGAGGTCAAGTTTGTCAGGAGTTCACCAGAGAAGGAGGTGTAGGAGGAGGAGAATTTATCCTCAGAGGGTTTTAGGTTCTCAACAACCTTACCCCTGCTCTGCTGAAGTCTTCCTCCTTTTGTGCCCTTTAGACTTATCGGAATTTGGGCCCTACGCCATCACTTTTTGCCATCTCTTCAGACATCATGAGGTAGGTTGTGTGAACACCCCTTTTGTTCAACTCTGTGGTGGCATTAATGCATAGCAGCATAAGCATAAGGCAATTGTTTTATTAAGTAGTGAACTCCATTATAGGTCTTCGGGCATGAAGATTACTCTGCAGTAAGCACTGAAAGCTATGTACGAAAGAAACAAAACTTTTCCTGCCAGGCTTTGTGTTTCACCTTGATATTTTCAAGCCTAGTAACTAAAAAGCTAAGCTATACATGTGCTTATCAAAAGCCTCCTACTTAAAAATACCTGACTCCAGTTTTCTCATGTCTCCATCCTTGCTTTAATTGTGTTTACTAAACCAATCCGCTAATGAGATACCTATAAATAATTTATCTTATATTTTATTCCCATAATTATTTTGTGCCTTGTCTATAAAACATGATTTAAATATAAGGATTATTAATTATTAGTCCTTGCTATATTGCCCCAAATGGCCAAAAAGTCCCTAGGGTGGTTGTGGTTTGGGGGTATAGCTAATAGTGTGTAAGGGGGTCCCTGGTTACTGTTTCCAGGGACCTATAGATAACTTGCCCTTAAATATAGACCTCTACCATAATGCTATTTGTAGGAACTGGTTTCAATGTCTACAAAAGAGTGGCAAGTGTTTTAGGTAAACCTAGTTTTTATAAACAATAATATTCATACATATATGCTTGGATGTTCCTTACTTGGATCATGGTTCATTAAATTAAAGATGAGATCCAATCATAACTTAATTCAGCGATAAGTGACAGAAAAAAAAAATTGCTTTGAATTTGACTTCCAAGTTTAGTTTTTTTTTTTTAAATTTTTTATTTTTTGACAAGTTGAGCTTGTATCAAGCTAAATAAGAAACAAAAAAACTACAAAACAAATTGTTCACTACAGATTCACAATTTCAGTCCAACTATATGTGAGCAGCTTCCTCAACTCATTTGGGTCTATCAACACCTCTATGAAACAAAGATAATCCAGGATTCAACCTTCCATATCCTGTAAGGGAGTCAGGGATAGTGTTCAATTCTCTTGGGCAATATCCAATCTCCATGCAAGGATTACTCCTCAAATGGTTTCTGATACATTGAACTTCAGTCCTATATCTCCAATTGATCAACATGTCCTCTCTCTGTAGTAGTTCTAACACAGCTAAGGGCCTGTTCGGATTGGCTTCCAAAAAAACTATTTAACTTATAAAAAATCGCTTTTTTCAAAACTGCTTCTCCAAAACTATTTGTTTCAAAAGCACCACATGACTAGCTTCTGAAAAAAACAGTGTTTGAGCTTTTTTTTGGAGCTTCTGCTTTTTTAAAAAGGTAATCGAAACAGGTTTCTTTGAGCCAAGAAGCGCTTAACTTATAAAAAAGTACTTCTGGACTCAAAACAAGCTAATCCAAACAGTCCCTAAATGACACTGTCATCCTGTCCAAATAATTTTGATATTGATGGATAAAAGTTAGGGGAAATTTCAGAAAACTACCCTGTAGTTTGCCACTTTCTTAATTTGGTCCTCGTGGTTCGAAATTGAACCACAAAAACCCTGTGGTTTGCTGGTTAATCACTTTAGTACCCTGTAACACTGTGCATTCACGGTCGCGTCCCGTTTGGTACAGGAGCATGTTTGAAGGATTTCCAACCTTATGGTTGGGATCAATGAAAAATAAGCTTGCCTGTCAATTTTCATACAATTTGGTAATCGTTTGGTCCTCCCTCTTAACGGTTGAAATTACCGAATCGTTGATTCATATAAAATAAAGAATCAGATTAAGATGAAGACCCTACAAGTTCCCAAATTGTATGAAAATTCATTGCGCTAAATTATTTTTTCGATGATCTTCCCATCCATACGGGTTGGAAATCCTTCAAATACGCTTCCAATAAACGGACGCCGACCGCTGAACGCATAAACATATGTGATACTAAAGTGATTAACGGGCAAATCATAGGGTCTTTGTGGTTCAATTTTGAACCATAAGGATCAAATTGAAAAAGTTACAAACATCGGGGTAGTTTTTTAAAATTTCCCCTAAAAGTTATTATAGATAAAAGTGTAAAAACTTAAAAATTTCATTTTCTTCTCCTTTTGGAGTCATCCACTCACTCACTTACTTCAACCTCTATATTAATACTCAAAGGATGAATTATCTTTTGAGTTTTGAAATACTTCAAGATGAATTCGAATTCCCCATACATTGTAAGAGACGGACGAGGGATCATATATAGATGGACCACATTTAAGTGGCTCATATGAAATGGACCCCTACTACTGCCTTTATTGCATGTATTTATGTAGCAATTGCTATGTACTCTTTATCTATGCTACACTTACAAAGGGGCATGCCTTGGCCTCCTCATACTTCCAATATAGTGGCAGTGGACCAAATGAAGACAAACTCTACCTGCAAGTCCTCTCATTTGAGTTAGTTTGAAAATATTTTAGGCTCTTTTATTATATGAAACCTATATACAACACTTCAATTTCCCCTTCTAAGTTATATAGAGGTGTAGATTAGGTTAAGTTTCCATCAACATATACTTCAATGAAAATCACCTAGTTTATCAAATCAATTAAAAGTTTTTTTCAAAGCTACATCTCACTAGTTTGATAAATGATTTGATTTGTTTTTTACACATATGATCAATTTTGGTTTGGTTAATTCAATGATTCAACCAACCAATTCAAAAACTTTTTCTCTTATGGTAATTTACACAACTATTTGTGCAAAATACAAATATTTTTCCAAATTGTATTATAAGCTTCATCTTGATACGTGGATTTTCACCAATATTATCCGTGGTAAGCTAATTTTCTTTCTGAATTATTTGAAAAATACTCGGAATGTGTTAAATATTTTACAATAATAAAAAAAAATTAATGTAAATGATAAGAGAAATTATAAAAGGCATATGTATATCTATTTATCTATTTATTTATTTCGACAAAGGCAAGAAGAGTCCCCAGAAGATAAGTCAAGGACATGTGCAGGCGTGGCTGCTCGATAAAGGGTTAGTTCACAAGAGAACAACTCTATGTCTGACTACAAGTATGACTACTCGACCGTGGGTTAGTCCACACGGGAACAGCATCACACCTGACACTCACCTTATAAGAATAGGGATTCGATCATGAGTCATCGACTCAAGAATCCTCCATTTTAATAAGGGACCAAAATACTAATAGACCTTTTGTGGTTGGTATAGAAGGCATATGTAATATGAAACAATTAATAGAGGTACATGACTAATATTTTATGGAAGGAATCAAAAGATTTCTTTTCTGAAAATTATATAAAAAAGGACATTCTTTCATACAGGATGCTGAAATTATCGGATCAAGAGAGTAAGAACAAACTATTTCCTCAACTCAAAATCCATGAAAATTGAGTGGAAGGTTTGAAATAATTGAAAAAATAAAAAAGGTGAAGGGAGCTTGTCACTCTAATTTAGTTTTAAAATAACATGGCAAAACAGTCATTATTTGCCAAAGTCTCAGCCAACATTATACACAAGATATTAAAGCTACCAATTAAAATTAAGTAATTGGTCTATCACTTGATTCTAGTAAAATAAACCTAACATGATCCATTGCTTCTCTCTTCTTCCTCCTCCAGTATTTCCACAATCTCAAAGGAGGAAGTTGAAGAACAAGACGAAGGATAAGAAAAAGAAGCAGAAGAAAGCAAAAGAAGTAAGTCAATGAAAGCCCCAAGCAAGGGCGGAGCCAGGATTTTTGTTTATCCCGGACTAAGCTAATCATTCATACAAAGATTCAACATATTTTTTCTCAAGTTTGATGATTCTAATCATATCCATGAAAATTAATTAGCAAAAGTTAATTACCTACTTCTAAACTAATTGTGAAATTCATTGTCTAAAGTTTGAGGATTAGTTTATCTATTAACAAAATCATTATGCAAGCATCTCATCTCATTTGGGAACACAAAAACCACACCATGCGAGAGGGCAAAGAATCTTTAGTAAATTACACATAGTAGTACAAAAGAAGCTCTGGCCTCTGATGATATTCTAGCACTGCAAAAACCACACCAGGCGAGAGGGCATATTGGGTACAAGCATCTCATCTCATTTGGGAAGAACCACAACAGCTTCATGTGAAATACTTCTAATAAATGCTCTAGTACCTGCACATTGGGTATGAAGAGAACATATTAACACTGTTGTTTATTTAAAAACAATTTCTTGAGGAAAAAGCGCATCTGCCTAAAACAAAAAAAAAAATGGTATTCAAAAAATAAAACTATTACATTTTTGAGAATGCAGCGGAGCAAAAAGCATTGGCAATCAAACATTTAAATACCAACCCATGAGATAAAAATAATTTCATAAAGATATCAAGGAAGAGAAGCTTGCTATCTAAAAGATATTGAAAATTCAAAATTATGAAAGAAAATAAATGCCCTAGATAAATTATTGGACCAAACCTGATTGTGAGAAATATCTTCCAACCATTGCCCAACGACTGTTTCACAAATGTTGTTCCAACCATAAACACCAACAACACAGACATGCTTGAGTTGCAAGTCAATTCCCTGCAAAAAATAGTTATATGAACAGTTTCCATAATGCTTTTCTGGGCAACAAAGCAAATACAAGAATTCATATATCCAACAATCTCTCCTCCATAACCATTTGTAGCATGTAGCAAATACAAGAATTGCAAGTCAATTCTCTTTCTCTCTACACATTGGATCTTAAAAAAAGAGAAGAACAAAAAAAATAGAAAAAAAAAACAGAGCAGAACACCAACATGAAGAAATTAACACATGTATTTAAAACAAAAACAAGGAGAAGAAGAAGAAGAAGAACTCTTCATCATCAGTTCATCACCCACCCCCTTGGTAAATTTATTCTCAAAACATAGTGACTAAGATCATGCTTGATCATGTTGATGAATCTCAAAGCATAGTAACTAAGATCATGCTTCATCATCAGTTCATCACCCACCCCCTTGGTACGATGAAGCAGCCCAGCAGGCAGCAGCAGGATGATTAGTATGTTTAAGGTGGGCTGAGATGCTAAGGTGGGCTGAACTGCCCAGGGCCCCAGAGTTTAAAAAAAAAAAATTTACAAATTTTTTTTTTTTCACCCCGGGCTTGAGCCCACCCTAGCCAACTAATAGCTCCGCCCCTGGCCCCAAGTATAAAACCATGAGTTTCCTTCCCGTTAACTCTCAAGTAAAACCCTAACAGTTCCTCAAGCTCTTCCACTCCATAAACTACCACCATCTCCTCCATTGAAGCTCTAAAATCATAATATGGGTCCCTGGACTCCATGGTCACAGCAAAGCTTCCTTTAAATGGTATAGTATCAGCAGTGACTCTTGCGTCCTCCATTATTGAGCTTGTCCCTCCTGGTTCGAAGAAGAGCCTTTCTGACCTCATCCCTTGCAACACCATCTCCATCTCAGAACCATCTGTCACTGTTGAGAAGCTCTCGGACCCTTCGGATGTGTTTGTGAAGAAAGACTCTGTGGACTCCAAGCATTCTAAATCCCTCATCTTGGGGACAGTATCTATATTATTGCACTCATGATCTCCTCCTTCTCTGAAGGATTTGGTTCTTGCTTGCTTACAATAAGTCCACGGTCTGCTGCTATTATTGTAGAAAAGGGATGTGAAGCCAAGCTTTTTCCCCATTCCTTTGGAGCTTCTTTTAGCTTTGGAGTGTTTGGTTGAGGTTTGTGCTGGGGAGGTGAAAGGAAGGTTAGTGTGGTTCAAGTTCATACATCATAGGTTTGAAATGCTGGTTTAATTTGTTTGTTTGTTGTAGAAGATCTTGGTTAATCTGTCCATGTAAACTTTGTTATTTAACACGTACGTCCTTGCACATGGCTGTTATATGTGGCCCCTGTAGTGTCAGCAGTTTTATATGTATTATATTTAATTTGTTATTTGGTAATTTATTTTGTATATTATAAACTCCACAAATGTTACAAACTTAGTGAGATTTGCCCATCAAATGTTTCTCATGGAGTTCAAGAAATATAGAAGCTAAAAGACAAAAACGATAGATTAGACACCTTTAAAGTTTTTGGCATAATGGAATTTCAATTATAATTCACATTTTAGGTTTATCTTTTCAAGTAATAAAATAAAAAAATATATACATGAAATACTCAAGTTAAAAGGTTAAAAATTGATTATCTACATTTGAAGTTTTTGGTGCAATGGTATTTTCATTACTTCAGCATTATTTTTCACTTTTGTAACAACAACCTCAGACTATTTAAATTGAGAGGTAGAAGTGAATATATGAGTTTATTGGGGTAAGCATGTAACAATAAAATTTAAAATATCATCATATTGTTCAAGCAAGTTATTTTTATTTTAAGTATGGGTTGAAACGTAAGTCTTGTTAGAAATTAAAATTAACACTGATTTGATTGATCATTCTTTTTGTATTAGTACCTTTCAAGGTAATTAACAACTATTTCCAAAAATATTTTTTTGTTCCTCTTAAGTTGTTTTAATTTTTTAAGTAATTTTTTTAATCCAATAATTTTGAATGTTCTTACGTTCATGCAATTGTTGACTCAGTAAAACAGTAAAAGTAGCGAGGAAAATGTCCAAAAGTTTTTATAGAGAATATTTTTATTCCTTCTTAAAATCATCAAAGGAGGTCTCAAAGCCATCTTTGTCCATAGCCACTACAACCCCTTCTACGCATTCTCTTATTGTCTATTAGTACCAGGGTTTTTTGTTAAGTGATAAATAATAAATCTATGAAAGACCCAAGTTTGAACCCCCTCCCTTACAAGGTAAGGGTAAGATGAATGGATCTCTTCCGAGCATCTGTGCTCCCGCACTGATCAACCTATACCCATCCTTGATATCATTGGGGGGTGTTTCTCGTCTTATTAAAATAAATAAATAAATAAATAAATAAATAATAACAAAAGGGTCAAGTTCCCAACATTTACATACAAAGTACTTTTTTGTTTAGTGAATTTGATGTGCTTTATTAAATAAATTCCTCTTTGTTTGTAACTTGAAAATTTGATTAATCAAGTGGCAAAAAAAAATGTTGTGATGCAAACTTTTGGAATTGAGCAAAAGTTGGGAAAATTTTAAACACCTAAACTAGCTATCTATCAAAACCGAAACTAACAATGCAAAAAGTATATATAGTTACATTGAATCAGCATGAATAAATATTAATTGGGTGGTATAAGTTTAATATATCATCAATAGATATGAGTCCACAAATGTGTGTTGTTTACTGCCTCCTCATATGTAATATGTTACTGATATATTTGGTAAGACGCTTGTCATCGACCAAAATGGTCACCTGTCATACACAGGACTGTGTCCCTTTGGCCTCGCGGCAATATCACCAAATAACCTAGTATAATTCCGTTCGGCAAATAAAAATGAGGCTTCAATCCTACAAACAAGTCCGTCGGAATTATAGCAACCTTCTTATCCACAAGGCGTGAGGGTCTCATAAGGTGCTTATAGCCACCTAGGGAAAAAAATATCTAACGCCTCTACAGTAAGTAGATCTTATCCACTCGCCTCTGATGGCGAGATATTTTCTACTTACCTACGTAGCACCTACACATTAGGCAGATATTTTCTTACCGCCTTAGGAGATATTTACTCACCACCTTACGTACCGCCTTACTTACCGCCTTACCCACCGCCTTTCCTAAACCGCCTTTAAGTTGCTATAAAAGAAGAGCAATGATAGAAAGAAAAGGGGAGGAAAAATCAACTAACTTATGTCTAAGACTTCCTTCTCGCCAGCTTTTTGACTTAAGCATCGGAGTTAAATCCGGGCAGAAAGGCCCAATTCCGATCCTTCCCTTCTCCTTTTTTGCAGATTCACCCCAAAGCGAAGAGCCGATAATTCCAATCGGAATTCCAAAACACTCTCTGTGTTCCCTATTCAGAAGCTGAAGTAAGCGTCCACACCAACTATAAATTTCAACCGTTTGTCAAAGGCTAAGACTAGATCACGAGGCATCACGAGGCAACAATAGCCAAAGCGTGAGGTGGACCAGTTTTTGGCAGCAACAGTTTGGCGCAGTCCATGGGGACCCTTACAAAAAACCAAATGATTACTACCAGAAGATCAAAACAAATCCAAGAACAAGGAGCACCTAGTAATCCTGAAGGACTTGACGAAGTCCGAGGGCATGAGGAGATTCCGTCGGACAATCCACCTAGCTTGCCACCATCGGAAAACCCTTCCGTCCCACCCCAGGAACCCATCCCGGAGTTTTATTTTAACATGCAGCAGCAATTAGAGCAGTTAGCTCAAGCTGTTCATACTTTGACTCATCCGTCACTTCCTCCCACACGAACTCCACCAAATGTGCCAACAGCCCTACTAGCCAATTCCAAAAGCAGAGGGAGGACAAGGACTCGTACCCATGGAAAAAGAAGGGAGAGAACCGCCTTCTCAGCTAGTTAAGAACATCCCTCCGTTTGACGTCGAGCTAGGTACTGCCACAAGAAGAGCGAGCGGCATACAAGAACGGAACCGACAAGAACAGAACGAAATAGTTTATCCGTTCCTACTGTTGACAGAAGAATACGGGGACAAGACAGCTCTCGAGGAAGACAAAAATCCGAATAGCATGTTCTCAACATATGCTCGCCCTTTATCAAGGAAATATTGGAGGAGCAAGTTCCTGATAGTTTTCGACCACCTGCTATGATTGCATATGAGGGCAAAACCGATCCATCCCTTCACCTAAAGTCCTTCCGATCGAAGATGCTACTTTCTGGAATTACCGACGCTCGTATGAGCCAAGCTTTTCCCGCTACTTTAGAGGGAAAAGCGCAAGACTGGTTTGTCGATCTTCCATCTAGCACGATTCCTTCTTTTCAAGTTCTAGCAGATCGCTTTTTAGCTTATTTTGCTAATTACTCAAAGCAAAAGAAAACTCCGTCTACCCTTATGCTCGTTAAGCAACGAGGGGGTGAAACACTCCAAGCCTATTTAAACCGTTTCATAGATGAAGCCGCAAATGTTGCGAACCTTATCAGCGATGGTCAGTAACTATCCTCGATGGAGGGTTTGCTAGAATCCCCTTTTCGCTTTTCCCTCACTTTGGATCCATGAAAACCATCCCACGCCCTCATGGTCCATGCCCAAAAGTATATCAATTACGATGAAATTTATGCGGCCGGAAGAAGAGGCTCGACGTGCCTCTGCGGAAATCCAGAAGGGAAAAGCCCATCAAAATGTCAACAAAAGGCCCACGAAAATCCGAAAGGAGGGAGGATCGCGGAAGGACCGTAAGGGTGAGAATAGAGGTCTGGAAACTTCAACACGCCCACAGCGACATATGCTACAACTTAGAGAATCTCGGTAAGAAGGGAAAATTGTCGAATCGATCACCATACCCCTTCAAATCGGACCGAAGCCATATTCTTATGCAAACCCAGGATCAACAACTCTTGACATGGTCAGAACCTACAAAGAATCCCGTACGATAAAAGAACAACAAAAGATATTGCAAGTATTTCATCAAGCTAGAGGGCATGACACAGAAAAATACACCCATTTGATTAACGCCATAGAAGATGTCGTTAGAAGAGGACAATTGGAGCAGTATATCAACATTGAGGTCCAAGAGAAGCCTGAAACTTCACAGCTTGAAGAAGAAAAAGGGGAGATGGTCGGATTTATTAGCGGTGGTCCTGGGTGTGGTGGTGAAAGTTCCGCCTCTCGAAAAAGCTATGCCCGAATGGTGGGAGTTGCTTGCTTGAGGAAACATAAGCATACAAAGAAGGTCTCGGCCTATGGCCCCCATCATTTTTTATGACAACGATGTTAGCAGGGTTCGCCACCCTCATGACGATGCCTTGGTCATCGCTATCATGGTTTCCAGCTTCCAAATGAAAAGAGTTCTAGTAGACAGTGGAAGTTCAGTGGACATTCTTTTTACGAGGCGCTTGAAGAAAGAATGAGGAATGCGATCACGAGACAACTTGCTCCCGTAAAATCATCTTTAGTGGGATTTTCGGAGGGTGGCGCAAACCGTAAGGAATGATTACGTTGCTAGTTACGGTAGGGAATTCGCCAAGATCATCAACAGTGACAACAAATTTTCTAGTTGTACGCTGTGCTTCAAGTTACAATGTGATTCTTGGTAGGCCAACCCTCAACGCCTTGAAAGCAATAATTTCCATTTACCATCTTCTCCTCAAATTTCCATCCGAGAGTGGCAGTGGAGAAGTAAGAGGGGATCAACCCTTGGCACGGCAATGTTATGTTTCAACTCTCAAAGGAAAAGTTCTAAATAAAGGCAAAACAAGAGTTTCAGAAGCCATGTTGATGAACAAAATAGCCGAACGGGAAGATGAAGAACTCCGCCCCACACCAGTTGAAGAATTTCTTACAGTTCCCCTAGACACAACTAGAATGGAGCGTATTGTGCCTATTGGTGCGGATTTGACAATAGCACAGCAAGAAAATCTCATAGCGGTACTAAGAACAAATTCTGATCTCTTCGCTTGGTCATCAGAAGACATGCCAGGGGTAAAGCGTGATGTCATTGAACACCGTCTCAGCGTAGATCAGTCGTTCAAGCCTGTCAAACAAAAAATGAGGAATTCCGCCCCAGAATGGCAGAAGGCTGCAGAAGAAAAAGTATCAACCCTTTTGAAGGCTGGATTTATCAGAGAGGTAAACTATCCTGACTGGTTGGCCAATGTGGTTCTAGTGAAAAAGCCGTCCGAAAAATAGAGAATGTGCGTGGATTTCACGGACCTAAATAAAGCTTGTCCAAAAGATTCATTCCCTCTACCTTCAATTGATGGTTTGGTTGATTCTACGACGGGGCATGAGATGCTGAGTTTCTTAGATGCCTTCTCAGGCTACAATCAAATACGAATGGCCAAAGACGATAAAGAAAAAACATCCTTCGTCACAAACAAAGGAACTTATTGCTATAAGGTGATGCCATTCGGTCTAAAGAATGCCGGAGCCACCTTCTAGAGGCTCATAAATACAGTCTTCAAGGAGCAAATTTGCAGAAATGTAGAAGCTTATGTGGATGGCATCCTGGTGAAAAGCCGAAAAGCCGAAAAGCCGATGAACACCGATGGATTTACAAGAGGCCTTTTAGTCGCTTCGGACTTATAACATGCGCCTAAATCCGAACAAGTGTGCTTTTGGTGTCCGATCAGGGAAATTTCTCAGATTTATATTGACTCAAAGAGGAATAGAAGCAAATCCAGAAAAGGTCAAAGCCATCCTTGATATGGGATCACCTAAAAGTCTTCAAGAGGTACAACGGCTTAATGGACGCCTAGCAGCTCTTAGGTAATATATCTCTAAAGTCGGAGAGAAAAACCTCCCACTCTTCCAAGCCTTGCGAAAAGCACCAAAAACGGAGTGGACAGAAGAATGTGAGAAAGCCTTTAAGGAACTTAAAGATTACCTCCAATCGCCTCAATTGCTAGCTAAGCCGCAAGTAGGGGAAGAACTCTACATCTACTTGGCCGCTGCTAGTCGAGCGGTCAGTGCAGTTCTTTTGAGAGAAGATAATGGAGTTCATAAGCCAGTCTATTATACAAGTAAGATCCTTAACGACGCGGAGTCAAGGTATCTACCACTTGAAAAATTGGCTTTTGCTCTTGTCACATCCGCACGTAGATTGAGGCCGTATTTTCAAGCTCACAAAGTAACGGTATTGACTGACCAGCCCTTAAAGCAAGTCCTCCATAAGCCTGAAAATTCCGGACGTTTAGCCAAGTGGGTGATAGAATTGGGTGAGTTTGATCTCACTTATAAACCTGGAATGACAATCAAGGCTCAAGTGCTAGCAGATTTTATCGTGGAGTTGACCATTCCCACGAAGGGGGATGAACTCCCGTCACAAGACCCAGAAGAAAGCCCAAGCATCCCATGGTCCTCATATGTTGATGGATCAGTAACTGAAGAAATGTCGGGAGCCGGCTTCGTCCTTTATTCTCCTTCTAAATGGAAAATTGCAACAGTGCTCAAGTTCCAATTCCGAGCGACCAATAATGAAGCTGAATATGAAGCCCTCATCGCAGGATTATATTTGGACCGGGGGCTCGGAATTCAACATCTGCATGTATATTCCGACTCACAGCTAGTCGTGAGCCACATATTGGGCAATTTTGAAGCGAAGGAGGAGAACATGATTAAATACCAAGCAGTGGTGAAAAAAATAGTTCCATGCTTTGCCCACTTCCAGATCGAAAAAATCTGTGCAGCACAAAATGAAGAAGCTGATGCCTTTTCTAAAAAAGCCACTGCACCCAACGGAGATACAGAATCCTCTTTTAACCAACAGTATCTTCCCACAAAAACTATTGAAGGGTTAGAAGGAGAAGTACAAAGTGCAGCAGAAGAGTCAAGTTGGATTGATCCCATTTAAAATTACCTGCAAGGTGGACCTACACCATCCGACAAGACGGAAGCCAGACGGATTTCTTACAAATCCGCTCAGTACACTATCATTGGCGAAAATCTATACAAGAGGTCCTATACGCAACCCTTCTTACGGTGCTTGCGTCCCACAGAAGCCAAGTATATACTTCAAGAAATCCATTAAGGTATTGGAGGGGGGCATATAGGAGGCAAAGCCTTGAGTTACAAAGTCGTGCGACAAGGCTATTACTGGCCAATATTAACTCAAGATGCGGTGGAGTTAAGAAAAATGTGATGCACATAGCGGCATTCCAAGATCCAAAGAGCGACCGGCAGAAACCATTTTGCTCATGCCAATTATCAGCCCTCGCTCGTTTGCTATCTGGGGAGTTGATCTTCTAGAGCCGTTTCCTACTTCGACTCGACAAATGAAGTTTTTGATAGTGGCTATCGATTACTTCAAGCCCTTGGCCAAGATTACAGAGAAGGCTTGTCAGGGATTCTTGTGGCGAACTGTTATCTGTTGATTCAGAATTCCGGTCTCCTTCATTTCCGATAATGGGCGACAATTTGATAACAAGGCTTTCAAAAGCTTTTGTTCCGAGCTCGGAATTGAATCCAGGTTAACTTCCGTAACACATCCTCAAGCCAATGGCCAAGTAGAAGTGACAAATCGCACCTTGCTCCAAGCTCTCAAAACTCGGGTCTCCAAAAATGGAACTAACTGGGTTGAAGAAATTTCGATCACACTTTGGGCTTATAGGACAACCACAAGAACCCCCACATGAGAAACTCCGTTCTCTCTTACTTATGGGGCAGAAGCTATCATCTCTGCAGAAATAGGAATGCCTACCTTACGGACACAACAAACTTTCTCATCAGAAGAAAATGAGAAGAATCTCCGAGCGGAACTCGATTTACTTGAGGTGCGAAGAGAAGCTGCGGAAACAAAGGCAGCCATCTATCGCCAAAGAGTAAAAAGGTTCTATAACACAAGGGTGAAAAGAGTCTTCTTCCAAACCGGTGATCTGGTCTTAAGAGAAAATGAGTTTAAGGGAAACAAAAGCCGAACGGGGAAGCTATCTTCTAATTGGGAAGGCCCTTACGCCATATACGTGAGAATTGTCCGAAAGGGCACCTATTATCACAGTGAATATGGAAGGAAAAACCCTTAAGCGTCCCATTTCATGTCTTGAACATCCGCGACGCTTACTATCGATGAAATCCTGTAGCCGTCTCTTAAATGTTTCATGAAATAAAGCTTAAGTCTTTCCCAAATGAAAATGAGGTGAAAATCTCATTCTACAAAAATGAGGTGAAAATCTCATTCTAAAAAAATGAGGTGAAAATCACATTCCTAAAAGATGAGTCGGAATTATCCTACAAGGATAAACGATAATTCTCATCCAGAAACAAGGGGCAAAAATCCCGATCTAAATGTGAGGCAACAATCTCATTTATGAAAGCCAGGATCTTACTCAACAAATCAAAGTCCCATGATTGGACCAAAAAAGAGAAGAACCTGTTATGAAGCTTAATCTACAAGCCAGATGAAGAAAGACAGGCTTCATGAAGGACTCCTCGAAAGACTTCTTAATGGTTAAAAATAACCATGACTCGGAAATAAATCTTCACCACAGAAAAGGTTTATATTTCATTCATGTAAATAGAGATTACATTCCAAAATAACTAAGTATTTACAAGACAAGAACATTGCATAAGAATGTAAACAATCCTAAGAAATAGGGCCTTCCGGGCGATCTGGAGGAATCTTAGTCGAAGGTTCAGAAGGGACCGGGGCAGGGGCCTCTGGAATCTTTATGATTTGTTGCTCCTTCAATTCCGTGAACCTCTTAAAGACTCCAGCAAGCCCCATCGTTAACACTTCTGCAGGAGAAACGTGATGACCCACCTGCTGTAGTATGGAATATATGCGAGTGGCCCCCTCTTTTGCCTTTGCCCTAAGCGGAGCGAACTCTTTCATTTCTTGCGAGTTGGATTTAGGGGTCTTCTGTCTGGAAGCCAAGTCTTTCTTAAGTGTGTCGCGCTCCCCTTTGAGTTCCTCTAACTCGGCCTGAATGGCTTAATGCAGAGTTCAGCAACCTTTAGCTTTAGATCCCAACGGGCTTCACCTCGCTCCTCTTGAGCGGATTTAAGTTCCTCTTTCAAACTGCTGGAGTCATCCTGTAACTTTTTGATATTCTCCTCAGCAGTATGAAGAGAGCCCTCGGAAATAGTCAGCTTGGCCGCTAAATCATTTTTCTCTTCTTCCATAGCGGCCAACTGTTGAAGTCGCTCGGCCTTATCTTGCTCAAGGGCGCGGATAACCGCGAGCTGTTCTTTCTCTTTTCCCTCCAAGGCCGCCACCCTAGAACTTAATTGGGCAATTTCTGCCCTACTCGCTTCCATCTTTGTCAAGTCTTCTTGACAAAGATTGCCAACTCGATCCGCCCATTGAGCAGTCTATAGAGTAGCAAATGAGTTAAAGACGATAATGCTGAATTAAGAAGTAGAAGAATAGTTTTTACCAGCATGGCCGAGCGGAGAAGTTGGTAAGTGGCCTCTTCCCTCCCAGCCCTTCGGAGTTTCGTGGAGAGCTGTTCGGGCCTCATGGCCATCAAAACATTCTTTACGGACCCGGCATCTCTAAAAGGAATATCCTCGGAAGGTAATTCCTTTCGTTGAGTTGTCGGTCCCTTTAGGGCTAAGTCCGCCACCCTCAGTTTGTCCAAGAGGGCCGCTTCTCCTGCCTCCGCCTATAAAACAAGCCTAAAGTTAAAAATCCTTAGTAAAACCATAGATACCCTTAAGAAGTAGATTCTCACCTCCATAAGGAGGATATCCTCTGGCCGATTGGAAGAAGGGTCCTCTGAAATTGGCGATAAAGCCGGGTGGACTTCTTCCGGGCGGACTTCTTCCTGAGGCGACTTCGCCTGTTCTCTTATAATTTCGGGACCGGATGCGTCCTCGGAATTCTTTTTCTTTGTCCTCCTCTCCTGCGAGGACCTTGCACTGGGCCGCCTTTGACCCCCTTTTTGGAAGAGTCTACATCTTTGCTCTTTCTTTTCTTCTTCTCCTCCTTAGAAGTATCAGCGCCTGCGCTAGACGCCACCTCCTTCTTCTTTCGCCCACGAGGCAAGGGCGGATGCACTTCACCTTCAAAGGAGGCCAAGATGCCCTTAACATAACTCAAATCCTCGTCCTCCATCGGATTTCCTGTAAAAATAAATTCCGAGGCAAGTCAGATATCGTGATTCAAAATTGAACTAAGTTAGATACACGAATAAATCCTACTGGTAGATACTATTAAATGACATTTAAGGAGGTTTTCCTTGGTCAAGAACTCATCCATGTAAACTTTGGATATTCCTGTCATTGACTTAAGAAGAACCTCCTCTTCTTTTGTCATCTCGTCACAAGTAATATCCGTGAGGGGAACCTCCCACTTGGTTCGAACATCCCACTCGGATTTACTTTTGATGAAGAAAAACTTACTCTTCCATCGCTTAATGGAAGAGGGGACTTTCCCTAGAAACTTTCTCCAGGAACGAGCCGAGAAATAATACCAATCGGTATTAGACTCCAAACAAAGACTAAACAGCATACGAAATCAACGAACGGTCGGATTTACCCCGTAATTCTTGAAGACAACAACAAAACCATTGAGCAACCTCCAAGAGTTTGGAGTTAACTGTGAAGGATACAAGTGATATTCCTCCAGAATCGCCTTAGCGAAATCGGAAAAAGGAATTCTAAGGTCACCCAATAGCGCATCTTGATAGATGGCTATCTCCCCCTCCTTTGGAGAGCTCGCCCTCTCCCTAGAACAAGGAACCCTAACCTCAAACAGAGAAAGGTCTATCTCATACTTCTCTACCAAGCTATCAACGTCCTTCTGCCCCAGGAGGCTTATGAAGGTACCAGACCCTCTACCCATAGCCCTAGAAGCGGGATGAATCCGCGAACCCTGGACTGGAACGTCCCTAGACTGACCTAGAATCAAGGCAGAGACCATAAGTTCAGGCGGAGAAGGGATCGAAAGAGGGGGGGAAGCAACAGGTTCACGAGATTCATGAGAAGAACCAGAAGAAGAAGACGCACTAGCCATACCTTAGAAGAAAAAAGGATGAAAAAACGCAAGAACTTTAGAACAGGGTTCGCCAGAGAAGAAGAGATTATGGGGAAGAAGACGCGATTTAACTTTTGAAATAAAACCTCTTCCACTTGTACAACTTCGCTTCTATACAAAAGAGATGAATTTATGGCCGTTAGATCCCAGAGCTGCATCCCGATCGAGCCATTAAACCATAGGTCCCCAAATCTGGACTGTTCAGATAGCCATCATTGCTTCTCTTTAAAAAAAAAATAAAAAAAAAAAAAAATTCAAAATCCTATCCACGTCAGCACACCAAACGCCGCCTGACACGCATAGGTAGCCGCGCCCATCATGCTGTTGACAAAGCACACGCCGCGCACATCGCGCCATCTTCTCCCTTTAAATGCGACACAGTGTGAGAGACACGTGTCTCTCTGGGGAGTAATGGGCGCTGTACCATAGAACCAACACCATAAGAGACAAATACACACATCGCAACATAGGATCACCAGCGATCATTCTTCTTGAAGAATTCAAAGACTTTATGAACAAAATGATAAACTTTATTTCACGATACAACGATAGTGGTATTTTTTTTTAAAAAAAAAACAACATGACAAGCCCTAATGAACATATTTTTCGTCGAAATTCCCTAGTTAACAATCCACAGATCCATCCAAGGACCCGCTCGGATAAGATTCAGAGGAGACGCACGGACTTCCACACCAAGCATCTTGTCCTCATTGTCACTAGGAAACCCCAAGACAAAGACGCTGGGCGTAAGATGGGGCCCCACTTCTCTCTGGCGAGGTGAGTCGCCTTAACATTTCAACTTCGAAGCGCACACCCCCTACATAAGTAATAATTAAAAGATCCCCCGCCTCTACATCATGATCAACGTAGAATGTTTCCCACCCTTCCTCAATACTTATCTCACCTACACCCCTGTTAATAAGCAGAAGGGATGGCCATACACAGCCATTTGGACTTACAAAATGGATGACACCTGTCCTTAAGTCCGCCAGATGTTCATAAAAAGAACTTGGAATTCGCAAATGACGAGAACACTGAGTGAAAGTGAAAAATTTATAGAAAGACAAACGCTGAGCCATTATACAAAGCTACAAAGATTTTTAAATAGAACACTACCCCTACAAGCTCCTTAAATAGAAAAAAACTTAGTGACACCATTGGCGAAAATTTCGGAGAAAAATCTTCCTCGATTAAAACAACAACACAGTAAACGTCGGTCACCTATTAAAAGCACATGTACCTTAGACAAAGTCTACACCTACATAGACATGCCAACTAAGAAAGATACTTGTTCTCGAACCAAGTGAAAAGTGCGGTTAACTCACCCCTCGCTCAAATTTTTTGAACAAGTGCACTTTGGGGGGGGGGGGGGGGGAAAAGTGTTACGGATATATTTGGTAAAACGCGTGTCATCGACCTAAATGGCCACCTGTCATACACAGGACTGTGTCCCTTTGGCCACGCGGCAATATCACAAAATAACCTAGTATAATTTCGTTCGGTAAATAAAAATGAGGCTTCAATCCTACAAACATGTTCGTCGGAATTATAGCAACCTTCTTATCCACAAGGCGTGAGGGTCTCATAAGGTGCTTATAGCCACCTAGGGAAGAAAATATCTAACGCCTCTGCAGTAAGTAGATCTTATCCACTCGCCTCTACAGTAGGCAGATATTTTCTACTTACCTACGTAGCACCTACACAGTAGGCAGATATTTTTTTACCGCCTTAGGAGATATTTACTCACCGTATACGCATTACAACCTTACTTACCGCCTTACTTACTTATGCCTTACCCACCGCCTTTCCTAAATGACCTTTAAGTTGCTATAAAAGAAGAGTAATGATAGAAAGAAAAGGGAGGAAAAATCAACTAACTTATGTCTAAGACTTCCTTCTCGCCAAATTTTGACTTAAGCATCGGAGTTAAATCCGGGAAGAAAGGCCCAATTCGATCCTTCCCTTTTCCTTTTGGTGATTCACCCCAAAGCGAAGAGTCGATAATTCCGATCGGAATTCCAAAACACTCTCCGGTGTTCCTGCTCGTGGCGAAGTAAGCGTCAACACCAACTATAAATTTCCACCGTTTGTCAAAGGCTGAGACCAGATCACGAGGCATCACGAGGCAACACTAACCAAAGCGTGAGGTGGACCAATTTTTGGTATCCACATAATATTTATTTAATAAAGTAACCATGTAATTCTTATGCTCCATATGAGTCCACAAATTATTGTAGTTTGGTGCTAATGTTTATGTATATAATTTTTTGTCAAGTGTCAGTCTGTCATGTGTGTTCATTTTTTATTACCATTTCCCCATTTTTGTTTTAGTTTCCATCTCTGAATATTTCACAATTCAAATGTATTATGACAATGATGATGTAGACAAGTTGAGTGAGTATAGATTGGCAGAATTTGTGGACTCATGTGCTGCTGATTATATATCAATGTTAGAACTCAACGACATGGCTACTGATAAGTGTTCATTTTAGCATAATTTTATATCATATTCTTATATGCTTGGCATGTAATTTTGAAGACTTTTTTGCCCACCGATACTTAAAATGTATTTATTTTGATAAACAGGGCAAAATACCAGGACTCCGGGAAAAAGAAAGCATTTCGAGAGAAACCGGGATCTCAGATCACCCAAAAGGACCCATACGGGCATCCATACAGGCTGACATACGACTGTATATTGGCACCTGAAAGGAATACAAGCCATCATATGGTCCGTATACTAGCCCCTATGGAGGTGGCTGGCAGCCATACGGGCTGATATACGCTAGTATACGGGCCCGTATATTGCAAGATTTTAGCGAATCTGCAAACCGAGAAAGAGGCAAATTGGTAAATCTCACCCCTAAAACCCTAGAGGTATAAAAGCCGACTAATGAGGGTTTAGGGGGAGGCAAGCAGCTTGGGGAGGGAGTTTAATCTTGGGGAAAGCTTGGAGATTCTAGTCTTGAAGCTATTGGAGCAAGAAGAAGGGAAATCATTGTAAGAGGATCAAGGAAGCCATCGGCGGTGTATGCATTAGTATTATTCCTTAAGATTTCCATGTTTGTCTCCATCTTTGTTATGGATTATTGCCCCCCTTTCATGGAGGGCTAATCCTGTAGATGTTTGGATGATTGATGAACCCTTGGACATGTTTTAATTAATGTTATTTCTCTATCTTTGATTGTTTGGTTGAATTTTATTGAGTCTATTGGATGTTTCAATGTAAGTGAATCCCTCTACATTGCGAGAGCCAGGAGGGATTTTCCTCGTGTGTAGACTATCTCCAATAGAGGGGGTTGTAAGTATAGCGGGAACCCGGGTACTAAGGAGAGCGAGCCCTTTAGACGTATTATTCCCATAACCCTTCTAAGACTTAGGTTCCCTAGATCATCATCGGTAAGGGCACTTGGATTAGTAATTCACCTCGAGAGAGGGAGTGAAAAAACCATAGGAACCCTTGGCCAAGGATCAACCAAATGTCGAGATAGAGAATAGCATTCATCTTTTAGAAGTCCAAGGAAGATTCAATTGTCCGAGCATCCCCCTTTTATGATTTTTTGACCTTAAGAGCAACTTGATTCCCTTGTTTGTGTTTTCAATTGATTAGTTTAGAATTAGCATAATCAACCACCTTTGGATCGACTAGATAGTAGATAAATAGTGGGTACTAGTACTTCCATCTCCCTGAGGATCGATAACCCAACTTTCAAGTTCACTTTATTACTTGTGACTACCCGTACACTTATGGTTGTATCGCATAAGCTAGTGAGTTAGATTTGAACACAGAGGGTTGTAGTTTCTCGTGAAAGGACACTAAGAGTGAAATGGTATGATTGACTAAAATAAAAAATGATTTAGATGCGGTTGTAATGGCTCTTGCCGTGGATCATAGTGGGGCTACAAATGTGTATGTCAAGGTGGCCCTGGCTAGGGTGGATGTTGGTATTAGAGATGATGTCTCAATTAATGTTGGTTGTGCTGGTGGGAAAGTAGCTCAAGAAGAAGTTAATTTAATTGATTTTGTAGAAATAGAAGAGGATGTAAACCAGGAATATATTGAAGAAAATGAAGTAGAAGAAGGTGTTGATACTTTAGAAGGAACTCTAGTTTGCGAATCAAGCAAAGGAAAAGGGGTACATGAAGATAGTGAGTTGAATGATTTTGAATACAGCCTTCATAGTGATGAGGAGGAGAATGATGTTGGTGTGGATGATAATGTTGATGAAGATGAGGTTTGTGTGGACACCAATGCTTATGAAATTAGTGTAGAAGAAAATGTTAATGAAGATGAGGTTCAAGAAAATGATGATGAATATGAGGTTCAATCTGAATATGGTGCATCTGAGGAATTGCAGTCATGTTCATCAACAGATGAGGATGAACTAGTTTAGAAAAATGCTAGGTATGTTGAGTTTATTGAAGAAATTGATATGACAGAGCCTCATTTCAAGATTGGTATGAAATTTAGAAGCTTCCAGCAGTTCAAAAAGGTTGTCAAAAATTATGGTATTAAGAATAGGTGTGAGATGAAATTTAAGCCTAACAACAAGAGGAGATGCAAAGCATTTTGCAAGAAAGGTTGCCCTTTCTACCTATGGGCCTCACTGTTGGTGACTGATAAGAATACAGTTCAAATAAAAGCTAGAATCTTGGGTCATGAGTGTACCAGAGTTTATAATATAAGGCATGTGAATGCTCAGTGGATAGCAGAACACTATATAGAACAATTTAGATCAGACCCTTCTTAGAATCTTGCTGGCATTATCCAAGCTGTACAGACCAATCAAGAGGTACTATAACCAGATTGAATGCTTGGAGAGCTAGAAGCATAGCAATCAGGTAGCTTTGTGATTTATTTTTGCAATATATTGATACTAGAAATTAATTTCATGGCTTTGTCTAACTGTGCTACTATCCCTTCTCGTGTTGTTTTTTGTTTTCTTTCTTTTGTTGCTTGTTCTACTCCTGTGCAACTGAACCACGAACTAGGATGCTTGATGGTGATCATTATACCCAGATGACTAGGTTATATGATTATCGACTCAAGATGATTAGAACAGACCCTGGATCAACAATTAAATTTAGATGCAATTAAGGGGTATTCGAGGCCATGTATGTGTGCGTGTTACCACTTATAGCAGGGTTCCTAGCAGGCTGCTGGCATATTATTTCTATAGATGGCTGCTTCCTCAAGGGGTGTTTATGGTGGCCAATTGCTCACAACTGTTGGGATAGATGCCAATGACTGCATCTATCTAATAGTTTGGGCAGTGGTGAACAAGGAAAACTATGAGAACTGGCTCTTGTTTTTGGAGTTGCTTGCAGAAGACCTACAAATTGTGGACAGCTCTGAATGGACATTCATGAGTGATAGCCAAAGGTAAATCTCTCTAATATTTCAATTTTTCTCCTTTACTATCTACATGTTTTTGTTTACTTGTTTCTGATATGTTTTCATGTGTTGTTTTTTTTTCCTGTTGTCATTCAACCTTTTTTTTTTCATTGTTTGCTCATGGTGGTATATGAAAAAATTGTGTCCTTAGGGGTTAATACAAGCCATAGATCACTTATTTTCTTACAGTGAACACAGATTCTGTGTAAGGCATATTCACACAAATTTTAGGAAAAAATTCAGAGCCAAAGTTCTTAAGGATCAAATGTGGAATTGTGCTAGGGCTGCCTATATTCCTGGATTTAACCAAGTAATGGATCCTCTAAAAGAGATGTCTGCGAAGCTTATGGTTTTATGAAAACATTGATCCTCAACACTGGAGCAAGTCTTACTTTAAAACAGGGTTCAACTATGATATGCTTCTGAACAACTTGTGTGAATGTTTCAATAGCATAATACTAGAAGCTAGAACAAAGGGTATAATCTCTATGAATGAAATGATTAGGACACAATTGATGGTTGGGTTTCAAAGGAAAAGAGATGCCATGAGAAGATGTGCTACTGAATACTGTCCAAAGATCATTAGAAAATTAGAGAAGTGAAAATAACTAAGTTGGTCGTGCAAAACAACATGGTCATGGGGTCATAAATATTAGGTTTTAAGCATTGATAATCATTTTATTGTTGATATGAGAGAAAGATCTTGCACTTGTAGAAGGTGGCAGTTAACAGGGATCCCTTGTTGTCATTCAATTTCAGCTCTCTATTAGAACAAAAATAAACCTGAAGACTATGTACATGACTGCTATAGAGTAAGGACCTACTTGGCAACCTATAGCCACATCTTACACCCAACACAAGACAATAAATGTTTGCCCAAGAGCAACCAAACCCGCATTATACCACCTGAGCTTGCAAACAAGAATAGGGACAAGAGACAATTACTTAGGAGGAAGGAGGCATTTGAGGAGGGAAGTGACTTCACCAATTGCAAAGCTAGTAGGAAGGGGATCAAAAGAACTTGCAGCATCTATGGGGCTTTAGGGCACAATAAGAGATACCATAGCAAGCAGGTAGTGAACTCTCTCCAAAATTATGCAAGCTTGATGCTAAACTTGGTATTTGTTATTTGAAATGTGCATCACCTATATGGGATGACTGGAGACCCAGGTGGGAGTCAAGGTGGACAGCCTGTTACAGCTGTCAGTGACAATAAGGTGAGCAAAAAAAATAAAAATAAATGTTGTTTCTTTATTTATCAGCATTGTAATATATTTTATGGTATTTGTAAGGGTGTTGCTAATGACCAAGACCCATTGAACATAATTGATCCTCATGTGTTAGAAGGACATTTCAAAGAGGTATGTTGTTCAGTGTTGAAATATTTTCCTAAATGGTCTTTGCTGATCTTATTTTTTGCACATGTCAAGGTTGATAGGTTGAACAAAAGCAATGAGAATGAGTACCTTAGAACAAATGTTAATGTTTCAGTTGATGTAATTTCACAGGTATGTCTAAAAAAATGTAGTATGAACATGCTAGATTGTTCTGTTATGATACACTCGGTGAGGCTCTGATAGGTATGTCTAAATAAAAAATGCAGTATGGACCTTAGACCAAGGAATTTTTTTTTTTTTGAAACATTGTAGGTAGTTGACACATCTGGTGAGGCTCTCCATGGGGCATTAACTGCAAAAGATGCAAGCTTGGGGAGGAAGGAAAAATTGCCCACAAGAAGAGAGAAGAAAGAGCTCCTCACAAAAAACTAAGCAAGGAAACAATTCCTTGCCAGAGGCCCTGTGTTGTAACATCAAGTCTTGGCGAGAGATGATGAAGATAATAGCAAGCTGGGTGGTGTTGCAAAGAAAAGAAAAGTATGGCTACCACCAAGTCCTGGAGTTGGTGGTAGTGGATCTGCAGCTGCTGGGAAGCCTTCTTAAAGGCAATGCTACTGAATTTTTTTTTTGTTAGAAAGTAGGACCTTGTGCAATTTATTTTTGAACTTTGTATGGTCAGTGTTGTACTAGAGTTTAGCCAAGTTGCACATATGACACTGGTTTTTGCAGAAGAAAATGTAAATATGTGAATAGTAGCAAATTTCTTTGATCTAATCATAGGGTAAAAATTGAATGCCATGTGTGAAAACTGAAGACTATGTGACCAGAATTGTTTCAATTGAATGAGTATTAAATTAGACTAAATACTCAAGTCTTCTTTCTTCTTTTTCAGTATGAGTGTACACAGAAATCAACAAGGGTGTTTCAATTGAATTCCACACGGTGTACCAGAAGATCATTTTTTTCTGAAAGACAAATCTTCTTAGTTTTTTTATTTCATTTCCATGAATGAAATAATTTTTTCTGCTTGTTGTCTTTCTTCAAAAACCAAGAACCTGGAGAGCAGGAACATGAATGAACTTTGTTTAACTGCAGCTGTGAATTTGCATTATTTTCAAAAATCAAGAATCAAGAACCTGCACACTTTCAGATCTTTTATTATAGCTTCCTTGTTTTCAAAGTTTCATATCTTTTATTACAACATCCTCATGTGATTAAGCAATTCATTATTCATACCTTGTCTTTCGCTAATTGATAGCAACAATAGCTCAAATTGAAAGCTACAAAAACTCAATTTCATCATTCACCACTTAACTTTTTCAAATTAGAGCTTAAATTATAGTTTCAAACACCAATTCATAGCACCCTTCAATAAAAAGTCAATGAAAAGACAAGGATATCAAAACAACAAGGATCACAAAGAGAACTCTTCTCACTTCTAGCACAACATTTGAGAATTAGAAGTAAAGAAGTTATATATGGGCCTATTCTCATCACCCATCTCTTTCCCTTCTTCCAAGCTCTCAACAAAGTTCAGAAGTTAGCGAACTGCCACACTTCTCCTCAAGGATTCCAGTTCGATGCAATGGAAAGAGCTCAAGAGTTTCGTAAGAGGACAGGGACGATGGAGAAGAACCCTCTGACGTGTAATTTCCTGTGGCCCTCTCTGTCGCGCGCGCAAGAAGGAAGAAGAAGGAAGAGGAGAAGAGGAGGGACCAAAGGGGTTGCTTTTTAAGCTGACTAGGCATCCAACGTGGCAGTACCGGCAAGCGACGTGGGATTAAATTGGCCGGAACCATATGAATACACTTCCGTTGATATAAAATTAATTTATGTTACCCAAAAAGAAACAAATTGAATCTTGGTCACCAAAGTGAAAACGGGCATAACACGGTAACCTTCCAAGTTTATTACCCTACTAACAACTTGAGAGTGAATTTTTAAAGGGTACTTGGCGTTTGGAATCTAAGAGCAAAGGATATGAGGATGAGATATTAAATGAAAAGAGTAAAGGTTTCGGAGAAGCATCAATACAAATTTAGGTCTTCGGAGGATATTGAATAGTTATTAGTATAAAGTCTAAATGTTGCCATGACCATTAAGGACTTGCAAGAGACAACAGGAGTTTATTTTTTGTGGTCTCCGTAAGGGATTTTGAGATAACCCATGTTTATCCAAGAGCAAAGGATATGTTTCAACTTATTTTGAAGGAGAGATTAGTTGTGAGAATGATACTCAAGGTAGAGATCAATCTCATTGGAATCAGAAGATAGCGTACTAGATATCAGATATCATATGCCTTCTCCGTGAGCTAAGGACCTGATAGCTTGATGCACACATGAATATGTGCAACACTTCTCCCGCAAGTATATGGTGTGGAGCAAGTAGTAAAGTACCCACCAATACGGTAATCGAATCCACAGGGGGACTGGCCACTAGTACTAATTATCCTCTATTACCAAGCCTAAACTAAATGATGATTTGTTTGATCAAACTAATTAAATATCCTAATTAAAAGCTAATGGGAACAATTGGTAGATTGAGGGTAATAAGAGATGAAATATGACAAATCGGACAGCAGTCCCACTAGGATTCCCTTGCTAATGATCGATTCCCTCTTACTGGCTAAATATTAATAACTCCTGGAGGATGTAACAATACACTTCCCACTGCAACTCTTGATCTCTTGTGATGCTCATGCACAATCTAACACCTGTGTCGGACTAGAACCCGTATTAATGAATCCTCGGGCTAATGCGATATTCTACCTGTTCCGAATCACCGCATAATCACTTGTGGTGCTGGATATTCTAACCTAATAAGGTAGATGACTCGAGGCTCACGCACGAAAAGACCTCACAAGGATATCTAGAAAGATAACAACTCGGGGCTAGTGCAATAACAACCACACAACCATCTAACATGAACACTAACGTGATGATGTTATCCCCTGCGAAAATGGATGATCGGGCTCATGCAGGAAGACCAGACAGAATTGCAAACACAAACAATCAAGATGCTGCACAGGAATTATAAATAAACAAAAAACTGAACATAATAGGAAAGAAATAACAAGTTTATTCAAGGGTTCAGGTGCTCGAGACACCATAGATGGTTTAGCCTCTCGCACTATAGCCTACCATAAATACGATACAAGAGGAGGTTATATAATTAGACATAGAAATCTTCCCTTGATTATACCTCCTCCGCCTTCGATTCCTCCCGTGGAACCCTAGTACATCCTTTGCAAGAATCGCCTCGAGACCGCTTCCAACAAAAGTTACTTCATTAATGTTGAGTGGACCGCTTTTATAATTTTCCAAATTGCAAAGCACGGCCGTGTTGATCCAAGCACGACCATGTTGATCTAAAGCACGCCCGATTGCTCTTCATTTAAGCTGAAGCGATTAAAGCGTTTTCAATTATCCGAGAGTTGCAAGGGTTTGAACACGTCCATGCTTCATCAACAAGCCGTGTTTAGTAAGAGCATAGCCATGCACTTCTATAAATGTGTAATATTTCGCCCTTTTTCCTCCGAAATGTCCCGATTCCTGTCCCTTTTGCTCCCGGGTACCTATTTACCTGTCCAATTACACAGAAATACCCAAAGAAGCACAAAAATAGAGAATTGATGCTAGGTAACGGCATAAGTGCATGTAAATATAAAGGAAATCTATGTTGATCATGTACTTATCATATACCCTCACACTTGAGCTTTTGCAAAGGAAACACTACCCAAGAGAGATGATTAGTGCATGATCTCTGATCTCAAAATAGTTGGGAGTCCCTATGGTACCCAGGCAAACAAAGAGTTAAGTGCCTGAAGATTTTTATGAAAAAGAGGTCTTACCTTACACTCTGACTCCCTACGTATGTGTATGTAACCCTTCTTATGGTGCCGCTTACCAACTCAAGCCTGACCCAGTTAGGCTAAACTTAATTTACTAACTACTTTTCTTAACTCTTTTTGGTGGGGGGTAGTAGCGTCATACATCCAATTAGGTAGTCTTTTCCTCTAGTTGGTCATCAAGTAAACATTTGTGTTACCCTAGATCTGACTACTCAAGGGCGGCTTTCGCGCTTCAAAGATGATAGCTCTTTATACTATCTTTTTATACCTATAGGTCATCCGTAATCGATCCGACTTTCGGGACAGTAGGACATCCTTGACGGATCCGACTTTCGAGTTATGCGAGCCACTCTAAAATCTCTTCTTTTCCTTTTTCTCTCTTTCTTTCCCTCTTTTTTTTTCAATATCAACATTTCTCTAATAGTTAAACTAAATAGAATCCAAACCTAAGTGGTCAAGTGACAATAAAGTTAGGGTTTGTGCTTAAAATTTTTGAGAGATGTCGAGCAAAGGAAGACAAAAAATATATATTTTTGAAAAATTTGGCACCTAACACTAATGTCAACCTAGACTCATAGAGGACTCCCATTAATTTACTCATAAATCATCCTAAATCATCACCCATCACAAGTAATATAATCACTGAATGATAATCCCTCCCCCACACTTAAATTGTGTATTGCCCCCAATGCGCGTGATATATGCAATAAAAAGAACATGACATGTGAAAGCAAGATGGGAGGTAGGAAGTGGACTTAGCTCATTGTGCATCGTGATGTGTCTAGTCCTTTCATTGTGTTTCCTGCCAAGTGTGAATGTAAATCTATCCTTAAATTATTGAAGGCAAATAAAAGGTAAGGCTCCCCTATTGACAAACCGACTCAACCAAAGTGAAAAGTACAAAAGTGGTGAAAAATAAAAGATAGGGGTGATGCTCATATGCTGAAGTAGTCCTCCTCATCATCGCCATCAGTGGCATCTTAGGCATCTGCAACTACAGCCATATCCAGACAGTCTGCCCACTCCACTGGCGTGGGTAGAGCCTGAGGTCATAGTGGTAGTGGATAGTCAGCTCCCTGCTGTCATAGGAGGTAGTCTACTCCACCCACCAACCAATAGAGTAGCGCGCGATCACCCTCTATGAACGTGGTGGTTGATGGTGGAGGTGCTGCGGTCAATGATGGGGGTGTTGTAGGTGACAAAAGAGGTGTTGTATTGGGGTGGCTCCTGAGCCTGTGGCTCTACGGGGGCTACAGCCATGTACCTGATGCCCTGTGTAGTTTGTCTGGGCTACAATGTCCCCATTGATCGCATGGTCTCTATACTGATCAAAATAGACCTCCCATCTATCACCATCTCCCTATTAATATGATCTGGGAGGACGCCCATCCCTCATGCCAGGAGTATGATATAAAAATATTCAAATAGTACTCTGATCCTAGAGTCGGAAGCCTGATGCATGAGAAGCTCCGCTACGACCCATCCCAGATGGAGGAGGAATCCGTTCACCATGCTTTACAGGTACAAGAAATCCCTCTTGCGGATTACTCCCGTGCTCAGTCCCAGCCCTGTGATCAAGTCACGGAGGACGATGTGGATGTATCTGAGGGTTGGGGACTGATGCGATAAAACCGCAAGTGTACGGGTCGTATCAAGTAATAATAGTGGATATAGAAGTCGGGTTGTCGATCCATAGGGAGAAAGAAGTACTAGTACCCACTATTTATCTACTATCTAGTCAATCCCAGGAAGTGGTTGGTTATGCTAGTTCTGAACTAATTAAATGGAAACACAAACAAGGGAATTGAGTATTTCTTGGAGTTAAACGATCATGAAAAAAGGATGCCTGGACAATTGGATCCCCCTTAGACTTCTAAGGTATAAATGCTCTTCTCTATCTGAATTACTTGATTAATTGTTGGCCAAGGGTTCCTATCGTGCTTTCACTCCCTCATCCCGAGGTGAGCTACTAATCCTAGTGCCCTTACCGATTATGTTCTCGAACCTACGTCTTGGAAAGATTATGGGAATAATACAACTAAATAGCTCGCTCTCCTTAGTACCGGAGTTCCTGGTATACTCATAATCCTCTCTATTGGAGATGGTCTACACACGTGGAGGCGTTCGCTTTTTCCCCCATATGGACTATGAAAATCCCTCCGGGCTCTCGCAACGTAGAGGGATTAACTTACATTAAAAAATCCAATAGACTCAAGCAATGTAATCAAGCAATCAAAATATAGAAATAACATTGATTAAAACATGTCCAAGGGTTCACCAATCATCCAAGCATCTACAAAACTAACCCTCCATGAAAGGGGGGCAACAATCCACAACAAAGGTAAAAGAAATCAAGAAAGACATAGAAATAAAGCTTGCGCAATCACTATTGGTAGTCCCTTGATTCTCCTCCTTCGATTTCCCTTCTCCTTGCTCCAGTGGCTTGAAGGAGGTGATCCCCCAAGCTCTCTCCAAGGTTGCTCTCTTCCCTAGCTGCTGCTCTCCCTTAAACCCCTTTCTTATCCGCATTTCTACCCCAGGGTTCTTAGGGTGGGATTTTACCAAGTTGCCCCTCTATGTCTGCAGTTTCGCCCAGATTTAACGATTTACGGGCCCGTATACGGGCATATGTCAGCCTGTAAACGGGCCAGCCACCTTCATACAGGCCCATATACGGGCCGTATACATGCCCGTATACGGGCTAATCCTCAAGCCAGTTGTCGTACGGGCCGTGTGCTGGCCCGTATCCTCTCCAGGGGCTAGTATACGGCCGTATATCAGCCCGTATGCTAGCCCGTATGGGTCCTTCTAGGTGTTCTGGGATCTCGGCTTCTCCCGAAATGCTTTCTTTCCTCCGGTGTCCTCGTATTATGGCTTGTTGATGAAAATAAATCAATTTTGAGTATCAATGGTCAATAAATCTTCATAATCACATGCCAAGCATATAGGAATATAGTAAAAAACTATGCTCAAATGAACACTTATCAGGGACCGGAGGGTGGATGCCTTCGACCCCCATGGGTCGTAGTATGGGTTTGTGCTTAGCCTCTTCCAGATGGACTCTGGTGTCTCCTCTGCTGGCCTATCGATCCTAAGTGCCCTGTACTCAGGTGTGGTAGTGAACTCGACATCGTATAGCCCTAAGTCGAGGGCAAAATCAGTATGGCTCATCTGGTACATGGTGCCGGCCACCAAGAACTCGATCTAGTCTGGTCGATCGCATGAAATGTATCCCCTGGCGAGAATGAAAGTATATAGTACCTCTAAAGTCAACTCCTTATATGACGTCTTTGGATAGATAAGAGGCAACCCCATGCTCCCACCTCCAGATATCGCCGTATATCCGTTGCGAGGCCCACCTTCTCAAGATTATCCAAGTCGATGTGCTGGGCCTCACTAAACTCTAACTGACATAGTTTATAGTATTGCCCAACGTGTATAGGTACATTAAAGGTAGGCTTAGGCTGTGGGTAAGAGGTCCTTTCTCCTTTCTTCTACTTTACTTGGGGCCATGGCATGGTCTTCTTGCATGGTGGCATGGTATTCGTTGGTAGATGCTCACTGGAGAGGTTGATGCACAGTAATGCTAGGGAGGAGCACAGTTGTGCTAGTGAGTCGGTGTTGGGGTGGAAACCTCGGTAAAAGCTAGCCGATCTCCGGTGGGGTCCTCGGGATCAGTTGAGGTTTTGTAGTGAAGCTGGGCTGGAGTTTTGGAGTGGAGAGATGGGAGGTCAAGGTCGAGGAGCAATTACGGTGGCACAAGCTCCTCAAATATCAAACCTAGCTTTTGATTCGTCTACCCGAGCACGCCCTTTAAACCCGGTTATGCTTCATAAGCACAACAATGCTTTTGTGTTGCACGACCGTGTTCTTTTTGATTTTGGTTTACCGTGAAGAACACGGCTTGAAACACGTCCATGCTCGTACTCGTGTTTATCATTGTAAGAAGTACAAGCCCGTGTTCCTTGGAAAAATGACCGTGCTTCTTTGTTCTTGTCTCACCTATCCATTTCCTGGGAGATGCACGGCCTAGAGCACGACCATGCTCTTGGTTGTACAGCTCTCTGTTGCTCCTTCCTTTCATCCAGGCTGCTCTGTTATCCTCTCTACCTGCATGTTACTGGCTCCAAATACAAAGGATTAGTCGTTAAACTTTTTGGAAGGTGCATACTCAATGAACATCATCCAGTGAAGGAAATTCACGACTAAAATCCTAAACTAACATAAAAAGGACTAAAAACTAACAAAGAATAGGTTACCTCCCAAGAAGCGCTTGTTTTATATCACTAGATTGACATACCTTGAAGCACAAGAGGGTTCGAAGAGAAGGGTTTCCCCATCTTCCTCGCCTTGCGGGTTGCATTCTGCAAAATTGTTTACTCAAGAAAGATATAAATTCATAATCATAGAAGTTGTTGCTAAGTGATGTTAAATTGGTTGCTGCAAGTGCGGGAGATCGACTCCTTCTTTTTGTCAATTCTCTCAAACATACTCTCCTCTTCTGGTTACGTGCCCTTGGTGGTATTTGCTCATGATCCCTCGTTTCCTCAATTGGTTCTTCCTAGGGTTGGTCGTCCTCAAGCAGGTCTTCTAGCTGATCCTGCAATATTTCATCTTGCATATGATAAGAAACATAGTTATCAACAAGGTTAATAAAATGACAACAATCATCAAGTTCCATGGGATGTCACATCGCGTCATTGAGCTTGAAAACTACTTCTTCTCCAACTCTCAAGGTTATTTGACCGCCCTTGATATCGAATATTGCCTGTGCATTGTTCAAAAATGACCTTCCAAGGATGATAGGCACCTCTACTTGATCATCTAGATCCAAAGTATAGAAATCTGCCAAGAATATGAACTTATCGTTTTTTACTAACACGCCTTTAACAGTTCCTCGAGGGTGCCAGATTGATTTATTATCTGAAGTGTCATTGTTGTGGCTTTCGGCTCCCCTATCCCCAGGTTTGGGAGTATCTTGTAGGGCATTAGGTTGATACTTGCTCCAATATCTGCCAAGGCCTTTACGTCCACCAGTCCTCCAATGGTGTAGGGACTTATGTAACTCCCTAGGTTCTTTTCCTTTTTCCGGAGACTGTTGGTAAGGACTACTGAGCATTGTTCCTTCAGTGTTGCCTTGGACACCTCCTCTAGCTTCCTTTTGTTAGTGAGCAATTTCTTTAAGAACTGGACATATCATGACATTTGAGCAAGTTATTCCAAAAACAAAACATTGATTTATAGTATCTTAAACACATCCAGGAATTTCTTGAATTGCTCATCTTGTTGGTCTTTTTTCAACTTAGTTGGGTAATCTGTCCTTCCTTGTTCTTATCCATCCCCCTCTCTCCTTCATCTTCATACTTGTGCTCCTCGGGTTATGTGATGGGTGTGTCCCTTCCTGCCTTGTCTTGTGATGGGGTCACCACCCTTCCACTTCTTAGGGTGATGGCCATGATAGATTCCTCCGGGTTGACTTCTGTGTTACTCGGAAAGGTGCGCTCTGGTCGTTCTGCCGGAGACTTAGCTATCTAGGCAAGCTAGTGTTCGAGGTTCTGAAGTGATGCTTGTTGATTCTTCATCATTTCTTCATGCTTGGTGAGCCACATCTCATTTGCTTGAAAGTATTGTGCGATAGAGTTTTCCAAGATTGGGATTTTCTTCTCTTATTGACTTGGTTGAGTACCTGGTTGTGGCAGTGGGTACTCTTGAGGTGGGGCTACTCTTGGTTGCACCAAATGCTGTATGGGAATGTTGTAGGAGAAGTTGGGGTGTTTCCTTTATCCGGGGTTGTATTTAGAGCTGTATGGGTTGTTTTGAGATCTTCCTATGTAATCAAACTTTTCCACTTGTTCGAGGTGTTCCTCTTCTGTCTTATTCCCACATGAATTGCACATAATTATTGGTGCGGGTTGTTGATAACTAATATTCTCCAGTTTATGGCTTATCGCTTCAACCTTGGTAGCCAAGTTAGTGAACACGTCTAACTAATATATCCCGCCAACCCAATTGTGTTTGGTTCTCTCACAACTCCAATGATATCCATTAATGGCCATCTTATCAGTTAGTTCTCTAGGTGTGTCAGGATCCTTGCTGCAAAGTAAGTCATTCGCTACTACATCAAATATTTGCTTAGTGGATATGTTTAGTCCATTGTAGTATGTTTGAACTTGGATCTAATTGTATATACCATGTTTAGGGAACTTCTTGAGCATCTCCTTGTACCTCTCCCATGTTTCATACAGTGTTTCTATCTCCATCTATCTGAATGAAGAGATATCGCTCCGCAACTTCGTTATCTTGGCCGGTGGGAAATACCCCATCAAAAATTTCTCAATAAACTGAGCCCATGATGTGATTGATGCGTGAGGCAATGAGTTTAGCCCCTGCTTTGCCTGTCCTTTGACTGACCAGGGGAACAACCTTAGTCGGATGGTGTCTATCGGTACCTCGTTCACTGAAATCGTGTCGCTGATTTCCAAGAAGCTTTATAAGTGTACATATGGGTCCTTATCTTGGAAACCTTGAAACTAGCGTGATTGCTTAAACATGTGGATGACATGAGGCTTTAGTTCAAAAGTGTGGCCTGTGATTGATGGTGGGATGATACTTGAACCAATACTATCATGGTTTGGCTTTGTACAAACTTATATTGATCGAGCTGGTGCCACCATTTCTCCTGGTCGGTTAACCTCCGAGCTAGATTCTGCTATTGAAGTCTTTCTGGGAAGAGCGCCTCTTATTTGGCGACGAAGGTGACGCATGAAATTCGGATCAGGTACTTCCTTTGGATATGAAATTCTGTTTCTAGTCATGCACTAGCACCTGAAAAGAAGAAAGAATGAAATCATATCAAAGTGAGAGTATTTTTGTGATTTTTATTTTTTGTTTTTTTGGATTTTTTTGTAAAGTATGATAAAATAGCTAGAATAACAAATTCTAATGTACCTAGCGATGCTAGTCCCTGGCAATGGCGCTAAATACATCAAATATGCACGAATACGCATAACACTTCTCCCGCAAGTATACGGGGTCGATTAAGTGGTAAAGTACCCAAAGGTAGGGTAGTCGAATACACATGCACTGGCCACTAGTACTAATTTTCCTCTATTACCTAACTTAAACTATATAATGATTTGTATGATCAAACTAATTGAATATCCTAATTAAATGCTAATGTGAATAATTGGTTGATTGAGAGTAATCAAAAATGAAATATGGCACCTCGGATCACAGTTCCCCAAGGATTCCCTTGTTAATGATCAACTCCCTATTACAGGCTAATTATTGATAACTCCTGGTGGATGTAACATTGCACTTCTCAGCGCAACACCCAATCTCTCGTGATGCTCATGTACATCCTAACACCTGTGTCTGACTGGAATCTATCTAGATGAATCTTCTGGCTAATGGGTTATTCTAACCGTTCCAAATCACTGTATAAATACTTGTGGTGTTGGATGCTTTAGCCTAATACGGTAGATGACTCGAGTCTCGCGCACGGAAAAACCACACAAGGATATCTTGAAAGATAACAACTCCGGGCTAATGCAATAACAACCACACAACCTTCCAACATGAAGACCAATGTGTTGATGCTGTCCCCTGCGGAGATGGATGATCGGGCTCATGTACGGGAAAAACGCGCAAAATTGCAAGCATAGATAATCAAGATGCTATATAGGAATTATCAATAAAGAAAAAAACCGAAGGTAATAGGAAATCAATAACAAGTTCATCCTAGAGTTCAGGTGTCTGAGGCACCATAGAAGGTTTAGCCTCTGGTTATAAAACTAGACATAAATCATCCCTTGATTATGCCTCCTCCGCCTTCGATTCCTCTCGTGGAACCCTAGCCATCGCTACGAGAATCACCCGAGACTTCTCCAGCAAAAGTTACTTCCTTGGTGTTAAGTGGACGACTTTTTATAATTTTCCAATTTGCGAAGTATGGCCTTGTTGATCTAAAGCACTCCCGTGTTGACCTCGAGCACGCCGGTGCTCTTTATCTAGCAACACGGTCAATGCATTTTCAATTATTAGAGAGTTACACGGGTTTGAACACGTCCGTACTTCATCAGCACACCCATGTTGAGTAAGAGTATGGCCGTGCACTTCTCTGCATGTGTAATATTTCACCCTTTTGGCTCTGAAATGTCCTGATTTCTATTCCTTTTGCTCCGAGGTACCTATTTACCTATCCAATCGCACAGAAATACCCAAATAACCAAAAAAAAAAAATAGAGAATTGATGCTCGAAAATGACATAAGTCCATGTAAATATGAAGGAAATCTATGTATGATCATGCACTATAATGACAAAAATATTAGCATTGCACGGTGATAATGGAGTTTAGCCCTATAATGTTCCTCATCGCTACCATAGACAAATGGAGTTGAGAGCATGTCCCTTTGACATAAGGATTTTTAGGATGTACCTAGAGTACACATAATTGCAAGCTCTATCATTGATAAAACCCGTATCTATGACCATGATATTATAGCAAACATAGAAGGAAACCTTTACAAGTCAAGTGGACTATACAACCCTAGAAGCTTTTAATTGAGAGTTTCACAAAAGAAACCTTCATACTTCAACCATCTTTTATTTCTAGGACTTAGGCAATCTTCCACTTAATTGATCGACTAACTTTACCAAGTAATTTATTAGGTTATTGTTCATCTAAACCTAGTAAGTCTTCCGTGTGGATTCAACCCTCTACTCAATGGAATTTATTGCTTGCGACCACGTATACTTGCGTGCAAAGGCTTGAGTGCTTATACTCGTAGCTAACGGTCAACAAGTTTTTGGCGCTGTTGCCGGGGAAGGCATAGGTCATAGGTGACATTAGATAAATAGGAGCTAGTCTAGCTTAGTCATTTATTTTCATTTACATTCTTTTGAATTATATTCATGTTCTTTTTATTTTCCTTTTTCTTAATGCATGTTTGTTTTCTCTTTATCTAACCTCATCTTTTTTGTGTTGGGCTTTAAATGAAGCTCACACCTTTTTTAGAACAAGTGTGCCTATATCATTGAAAGCAACTATTACACATCTTGGTCAAGAGTGTAATATCTTTTATGGATGAACTTCGATCATGCATTCAATATGCACTCTCAAGGATCAACACCCCTACAATCACGTCTAGTGAATCAAAAGTTCAAAGGATTTCAATGGTTAGAAAGGATCGATCATTAGAGATGATAGTAAACTCGAACAAGTGGACAATGAGCTTTCCTTTGAAGAGAAATTGGAGGCATTTATTGCAGAAATGAAAGGCATTTTTCAACAGTTTACTAACAGATCGAGTAGCCAACTATCTCCAATGGGGAAAGTAAATGATAAGCCCCAAAATCAAAAGCATTACAAAAGACTAAAGGAGATGGAAGAAAAAAAGGAGGAAGAATCTCCATTAGAAGAGCTAATGATCCATTACATGGAATACAATGAAGCATTAGGTCAGGACATTGATGATGAAATGCAAATTGAGAAGATTACTGAAGGAGAACATGACAATATCTATCCCCCTCCAGTTTTTTCTCAAGGGTTGCTGCAACAAGAGGTTGATGCCAACCTCCAAGACCTTGATGAAAAATTGCACAATATAGCTTATCCAAAGGAGCCAATTATTGAAGAACACAAGGACAATCGAGAGGAGGCATGGATACGAGATTATGAAAATATTCTTGTGCACCTGAAGAAAGTATAATGAAATTAAAACTCAAAGAAGCCTGTAGCAATAGGGGATAGCAAGCACGGATGTTGTTGAACCTTGCTACCATGCTAAAGAAGAATGCTCGAATAATATGGGCCTCAACACAATTATGCATTATGAACCCTTGGAGCACCATGTTAGTCTTGAGGAAATTGAACGATGGCAAAACAATATAGCTTTTGCAAGAAGAACCAAACATGATATTATATGGTTTTGTTGGAGCAGTTTGTGGGGGGTTAAACGCAGTTAAAAGGTAAAGATCATCCATTCTCACTACTCATTTATGCATTTCAAGGTCTTTGGGTAATTTCTTAGAACCAATCAAGGCCTTCAAAAAGCGGCGAAGGCTATACAAAGGAGAATGTCTTGAGAAGGATGCGGAGGCTCTTTTTTTCAACGATCCCGAATATCATAAAGGGGGTAAAGCTGGAGACCTTAAATCTAACGCTTCTTGGGAGGCAACCCAAGATTTTTGAACTTGTCTTTATTTTCTTCGCTTAGTATAGTTTTTCATATTTACTTTGTTTTGTTGTGAATAAATTGTGATTCCCTATTGTGCAAAGTTTAACTCAAGTTTGGCGGAGCATTGGGAAGCACAACAACCACTAAATAGCTCAAGGTATGCTATGGGTTAAGGCAATAGTTCAATTTACTGAAATTTGGTAAGGTTTTCTATCTCCAAAGATCTATAGATGATTACCAGCAACACAAGAGATAAAGGTAAGTGTACTGTAGCCTTCTTCAGTTAGCATTGCAATTTTCTTTCTTAACATCGCGATGTAGGCTATAGGTCTGGAAACAGCAGGCTCTGCCTGTTGGACATCGTGATGTGCTTAATTCACAACGTGATGTTTCCCGGCCTAGAAAGAAACCCCAAGTGCATATATTTCTATGTTCACGCCTTGGTGTTGATCTGCGCTCAACATCGCGCTGCCACAGTCGTGCATCAGAATGTTGATTTAGAGGTATGTTAAAAGCTGGAAGCGCCTTTCATTTGCCCTATTGTCTCTATCACTTGTTAGGGAAATCCCTACGACAACTGGCGAGCTCTCCCTCCCTGCAGCCCTAGGCATCCAATCACTTAGGTAAGGTTCCCTACCACACTTTTTAAGGTTTTAACCGTTTGATTTCTTTTGATTTTGATGGTTTGCGGTAGGTTTTTATGAATTGTTATCTTTTCTTTCTATGATGTGATTGTGCCCTCATGTTGAGGCTTTGAGGAATGTTTGTATACATTAGGAGTCCCAAATTTACAAGGGGAGACTCTGCCCAATTTTTGAGAAAATTCCGTAGAGCATTTTTAGTACTCGAATGAGCCTTAAAATTAAATTTTTGAATTTGCTCAGTTGACCTCCTCCTACATTACCATTGATTGCCTACTATTGCATGCTTATTTTGGTTGTTGTGTTTGCCTTCCTTCGTGCACTTATTGTACCCTCCATTTTGCTTGTAGGTGTACTATACCACGAGGCAAAAGGGTGGGCAATAAGGAAGCTAAGGCCTGCACCTCAGCATGTGTATCCCAACAAACAGCATCTACACCCTCCCCCGAGGGTGAGAACATACTGGCTGAGGACCACGACATCTAGGTGTGTGTTGTGTTTTGCCGTACTTTTATGAGCCCTTATTATGAAACTCATGTTTTCAGAGTTTTATATATTTTGCTGGAAATTTCAGTACATGTTTCTGGAATTTCTCACATACGAGTAATAATTTTTCTATGTTTTCATGCTCACAAATCACACACCCAATGCACAAAACTTTAAGGATTGGTCACGGAACATATAAGGTATATGACATGGGGGAACATTTACCTATTGGGTGTGGCGGCTGAGGTCTCTAAGGAGGGGATCCGGAGGTGTTCAACATCGATTGAGGCTGGGTTTAACTCCAATCAAGAGGGGGAACATTTATCGACTAAACTCTATTGTTTTAAACTTTCTTTTGTACATAGATTTGAATATTTGCTTATTCGCATCATTATGGATTCAATGTTTGTAATGGTTACTTGAATATTACTTGTAGGGTTGTATCCATTCATTGACATGAAATATTAAGTATTCTATGTTTGGTTTGATGGAATGGTTATTATTATTCTTATGATTAAACATTACTCATAATCGTTAGCGGACGGGCAACGACTATGTTTAATACTCTATACATAGATGTGTGTGTATTAGGAAAGTGTGGAATCATAGGCTGGATGGAGTGACACCGCAAGTGCCATTAACCTAGACATAAGTATTGGCATTCCACTGTGATGATGGAGTTTAGCCCTATAATGCTCCTCATCACTATCATAGACATATGGAGTTGAGAGCATGTCCCTTAGACATAAGGACTTTTAGGATGCACCCGAAGTGCACATAAGTGCAAGTTCTATCATTGATAAACCCCGAATCTATGACCATGATATCATAGCAAACATTGGAGAAAAGCTTCACAAGTCAATTGGACAATACAACCCTAGAAGCTTTGGATTGAGAGTTTCACTATAGAAACCTTCATAATTTAGCCACCTTTTATTTGTAGGACTTAGACAATCTTCCTTTTAATTGATCGACTAACTTTACCAAGTAAATTAATATGTTATTATTCATCTAAACCTAGTAAGCCTCCTTGTGGATTCAACCCAGTTTTCATCGGAATTTATTACTTGCGACCATGTACACTTCCGTGTGGAGGCTTGAGTGGTTTCTCTTGTAGCTGACGGTCAATAGGACCTTCTTATATAACCTGAATACCTTTAGTTGCTAGCTTGGAGATCGTTGCCCAGCTCAAAGACAGCTGGCTGCTGTTAGCACTCTTAGCTAACATATATTTTGATGGTATATGCTTAATGTTTAGGACTAATTATGTGAGTTGATAGTGATAATTGTTTATATTTAGTCCTAATTCTAATGAATGAATGAACTTGTCTTAGCTTACTCGAATTATTTGTATTTTGCATTACTTTGATCTGTTTGGGAATTAATTCGAGTGAATTGTGTTAATCGTAGGAAAGGCCAATTCTTGGCCTTCATGACAAGCTACATATGTGAGAGAAAGCCTAGGAGTAAGAGGTAATCAAGTCGTGACCATGCAAGCTTCAGTGGGATGTTACAGAATTGGTGATGTGACCTCTCGCAACGATGGTCGCGACCTGACAGTAAACAAGTAGAGGGTGAGACTTGGCGACGCTACTTCCCTAGCGGAAGGTCGCGTCCTCAATGTCATAGTGAATCTGTTGAGAATCAGCGACACGACCTTCCTTAGGAAGGATGCGTCGAAAAAGCGCACGTAGCCGGGTGATGAAGTTTGGCGACGTGACCTCCTGTAAAGAAGGTTGTGTCATAGGTCGTGGCTATAAAAACACAGCTAGGGTTTCTTGTATGTTTCAACTCAGTTTTTGTTAAGTAATTGCGACGGCCAGGAGGTGACACATCAAGGGCGTTCGGAAGGCATCAGTAGTGTAGGGAACCGATGATCCGAAGGGTGCGAGAATTTTGTGAAGATGGAAGACCCCAGTAAGGACAAAGATCCTCATTATTGTTTATTATCTCAGTGAACTATAGTGAACATGGTTATTTCATATTTTGAATTGTTTGACCTATTGTTTATGACTTCCATATTTCTAGGCTAGAACCGTTGTTCTAGGGTTATATGGTGATGAAGACATAAACATCTTTAATATCTATTCATTTCATGGTTTATAAGTTGAGCTTGGTATGCTTGTAACATAGTTCTTTATCACCGTTAGTTAAAAGACAACATCATATTACAACAACATTAATCTTTATTTGTATTAGGCCACTCACCTATTTGAAAGGAGGAGACGTATCTCATGCTTCATGACATGCATAGATAGTGTAGAGGACTATGCACCAGAAGATGGTTGTCAGGGTGACAACCCGTAGACCCAATTATCATAAATATATGCAGTGGTCCTCCATGGTTAGGATAGATTCTAGGTCAACTTATGATTCGTCTTTCCGCCACAGACATATGGGGAGGAACTAAACCTGATAAGTGTTTAATTGACCATATTTTAATACTTTATTTGTATACACTTAATTAGCATGTGTTTTTGAAGAAATGTAGCTCACCGGTACTTAAATTGTGTTAATTTTGTGTAACCGAACACACCGGGGGCTATTCAAGGCAAAGTTTAATTTTCGAAGCAATTCTAAGAAAGTTCAAGGAGAATAAGAGCTGAAATAAAAATCAAATGAACTGGTCTTAAATAAGATGGTCCCTCCTGAACCATAAGACACTTAAAACATTATTTGTGATTTGCTAAGGAACCTATCGAACGAGGAGACGGTCGTTTACTTTCCCATCTGGATCGAAGAAGCTGAATTAATTTCCCAAACGGACAAGTCTCAACTCAGGTGGTCCCGTCTGGACCTGGAGAGATGCTTCTATGAGTTTACAAGAAGACCTGACGGAAGAGAAGACGCCCGCCTGAGGTCCCATCTGGCTCCAACTTGGACTCGGTCATGGCCACCTGATTATGCCAAAACCTCTTGGAAAATGGATTCTGACCTCTAATCGCGTTTGTGACTAATAGTGAGGTTTTTAGGGTTTAAAAGCAGAGTTCTTTACCTCTAATATCATCCACCATCATTGGGAGCATACCATCATCCACCAGCATCGACACATCATCTAGGGTATACTGGTATTGGAAGAGTGATACCTAGCGGCAGAAGCTTGAGCAATATTCATGAACAGTCTTCTCCAACAGCAGAGGGAACGACGTATCACTTTCTCATGCTTTTTTTTACTTTTATCTTTGTATTGAATTTTTGTTCACCTTTGATGGGAAACTAATCTTTTAGGTATTCGGGCATTGATGAACCTTTTGGGTTGTAGTTTAACTTTGATTCTGGATGTTAATGATTATTTAGTTGCTTGTTTTTTTTATTTGAGATCTATGAAAGTCATTCCTTGTATTTGGTAGTCTACATCGCAACAACCTGGACTATTCAATCCCACACATAAGGGGAAGAATGGAACACCTTGTCATGTGAGCGCATATTTTAATAGAGGGATCTATGAGTGCGCTGAGAGATTGGGCACTTAGGAGAGCGACTCTAAAATATGTATTGTCCCTATAGACCTTCCAAGAAGTAGATTACCTAGAACATTATTAGTTAGGGTACAAGGTTAGTAATCGCCTCAAGAGAGGGATGAAAGCATTTTAGGAATTATTGGTCATAAATCATCGCAACTATTAGTCTTAGCAGTCATTATCTATCTTTGTGAAACTCAAGGGGGGGTTCATTGCCCAGATACTACTCTTTCATGATTGCCCTAAGATTTCATCACACTCTCATTTAGGTTTAATTTCAACTTTTCTCTTATATTAATTCCTAGCTTAATTTAGAACCCAACAAAATTCCCGATTAGACTAGAAATAGGTGAATAGTTAATAATAGCATTTCTTGGTCCAAAGGATTTGATGCCCAACTTCCATAGTCCACTTTTTTCCTTGTCGACCAGTGCACTTGTGTAGTGAGCACATGCCTGCTATTAGAACCATTTTCCTTAGACATAAGGAATCTGTAGGATTTGCCCGTAGCGCACATAAGTGCATAGACTCATCACTAAACTTCCCTTGCCAAGCCAAGGTCGTAAACTAATATTAATTAATAGAAAACAACATAATCAGGTTTGAACACCATGTAACACTAGATTATCATCACTGATTGTCTTCACAATCAATAACCCCTTCGTTAATCGCTTGATTGTGAGAACAATTATGTCGCCATCTCTTGAGTCATTAGATGAAGAAGTATAGTTCCTCTGTAGGTTTTAGGTCACTTGCATCCCATGCCCTATGGATTCAACCTAGTACTTATAGGAATTTATTAGCTACGACCATATGCGCTTGCATGCGGAGGCATAGTGCTTTCATTTACCGACAGTCAACATAATATTTAGTGTTGTTGCCCGGGAGTGGTTAGGTCTAGGAACACTAGCCCACTAGGATTTTGTACTCCCTCCAACATTTTTTGTTGTTATTTTCTAGTGTGAATATTTAATTTGTTTTACCTTACTTCTGAATACATTGTTCTTATTTGGTTTTCTTCCTTTTAGTGACAGATTTTCTTGATTTGTTAATAGTTCTTTTTGTTTATTCTTTTTAGACTTAGTTGAGTCACTCTAGTGAACTTATATGCGTGATAGTGAGCTTGAGCCATTTGATCTTGAGATCGAGCACACTTGTAGAAGGCTCAATAAAGAGAAGAGAAAGCAGGGAGAAATTCCTAGTTCATTCTTTAGCAACATGGAAGGCTTTGAGGACAATCGGGTCATGTACCAGTGTACAATTCGCTCCTCACAATGGTTGTAATCTTGTATCCAACAGCAAGAAGGCCCAGCTGCCACTTTAGAAATTAAACCTGGAGTCATACAAATGGTACAAAATACATGTTAATTTTGTGGTCTTCGTAACAAAGATCCTAATAGGCATGTTAGGACATTTCATGAGGTTAGTAACATAGTTAGGATAAACAATGTACAAAAAGATTTTGTGCATCTTGAGTTGTTCCCTTTCTTATTGTGGGACAAACCAAAAAGCTGATTTCATTCTCTACCTCGCAACTCCATTGCAACTTGGGAGAGTCTAATGCATAAATTTTTGACTAAGATTTTCCCGCCTTCGATGACCACATATTATAGAAGTCTCCTTATGGCATTTACCCAATAGAAGTCTGAGTCCCTTATTGATACATGGAACCATTTTAAAGAATTGCGACGTGTGATCCGTCATTATGTTGTCCTCTATCATATTTTGACTCTTCATTTTATAATGGACTACACGGCTCGATCCAAGCAATGCTTGACACAGATGCGGGGGGAAAGCCTTTAACTCCTAATCTATTAATGAGGGGTATGATCTCATAGAACTCATGGCATATAACCATTATCAGTTTCTTGCTAATTAGTTTGCGCCATAGTAAGTGGCCTGAGTGCGTGAGTCTGAGTTGCACCGAGACCTTAAAACCAAAGTCCTAGACATAGGGAAGAAGTTTGTTGATGTAGGAAAATTTGTGAATAAACTGCCTATAAATTCTGGACTAATTGTTGAATTGTCACCACCAGCTCCTATTTCAAGCCAAGAGGAAGTTAATGCCATAGGGAATAGCTATCGAGGTTCCAACAACAATCCTCCTATGGGGTGGAATCCCAACTAGTGGAACAACCCAAATTCCATGGTCAAGGTCCCCCACGAGGATATAAGCAGCAGGGACCATCTTCTAACAGGCCCCAAGAATAAACCTAGCTCGGAAGACTTATTGCAAAGTTTATAGTGGAAACGTGTGCCTCTATAAAAAATTTAGAAAACCAAGAAGGGCAATTAGGAAGGCGACTTAGGAATAGGCCTTCTGGGTTCCTCCCAAGTAAGACTGAAGTCAACCATCGTAAGGATGCCCAAGAACAACTCAAAGGATTAACAGTATGACGTGGGAGGACACTAGATGAACCTCATATTGATCAAGCTGATTCTATACCTACTGCTGAATCCCTTAGTCCCGAGAAGTGTGAGGAAGTTGCACCACCTATAGTTCTAATATTCCTCCTTCATAAGCTTAGAGGCTTAGGGAAAATAAACTAGATCAGCAATATGAAAGGTTCATGGAAGTAGTGAGATAGTTACATATCAATATCCTCTTTGCAGAAGCATAAGAAAACATTCTTAACTACGTTAAATTCTTGAAAGATTTCTTAGCTAAGAGATACAAGCTGGGCACATATGAAACTGTAGCACTTACTACAGAGTGCAATGCTATCTTGCAAAGGCTACTTCCTCCCAAAATGAGGGATCTAGGGAGCTTACACTACCTTGAACAATAGGGAACCAATTTCTAGGTAGAGCTATAATCGACTTGGGTTTGGCGAGATCAAGCTGACCACTGTCACACTCCAAGAAGCTGACAACACAATAGCTAAACCAAGAGGTATGGTGGAGGATGTCTTTGTTAGGGTGGATAACTTTATCTACCTGACTAATTTTATAGTCCTCGACTTTGGAGAGGAAAAGAATGTGCCAAACATTTTTGGGTGACCCCTACTGCTACTGTAGGAGCTACCTTTGATTCCAAATCATGGGAGCTAGTGATCACACAGGAGGATAAGTAATGAATATATCTGGGCTAAAACCCCTATGATGAGGCACATACTCTACACTTGCTCAGATAAAAGCAGTCACAACAGTCGGGCCCAGGGCCCTTGTAAAAAATCTGGTTTTGACTTATTTCCTTGTGAGGATTCTACTGATAGTAGAGTTGCTACAAAGGCTATCTTTGCCACACAGAGGATGCCCCGTACAGTAAGGCGACATCATAAACAAAGGTCACTTAAGGACCCACTAGATTTTGTTTAATCTAAGTGCAGTAGGACTGGTTCAACCACTTTTGACAAGTTTGAAGTGATGTAGTAGACAGCTTATCCTCCTTTGTTTCACGAAGGAGGGGGTCGCTAGAATCTAGCTAGGGACACCGATCTAGCCCTACTTGGGAGGCAAACCAAGACAATAAAAATTGAATTTTATGAATATTGCTCTGTAGTGTAGGAGTCGTGCATGTAGCCTTAAGCAGCATTGCATCGCGTTAGGAGTTCAGATTTTAGGATTAGTTTGTTTGGGTACTCTTTCCTTTTATAGAGTTAGCAATAAGGAGTACCATGATTGAGATGTATTGTGCGAATCATGTTTTGGGGTGCTCACACTCATTTTGGAGACATTAAATTTTTGTAGAGTGAGATTGAGGTTTTCATTTACTTAATTGAGCAATGAGAATCCTGTCAAGGATAAAAAAATATGTTTGTAAACCATTTAGAAGGCATGTCATAGGCAATCAAAGCTCTCGAGCCACAAAAAATTCATATTCTACAGTAAAGGAAGCGACCTCCCTAGGGAGCAACGCATCTTGCATTAGCATAATGAAAAGCTTGAGATTTGAGGACATGACCTTCGTGAGGAGCGACACGTCTAGACTATTTGGCAGCATAGGCTGCAATTCCATGACACGACCTTCATTAAGGAGGGCGCGTCCTGCCATTTCTTGTCCACAACCTGTAAATTCAAGACGCGACCTTCCATAGTAAGGATGCGTTGAAAATGCTCTTCGTAGTGTGTGCTGCCATTTCACGATGACGCATCACATATTGGGAAATAGGGTTAAAAAGGGATTGACTAAGCTGCTTTTCACTTACCATTCTAGCCGCCAGTGTTTGTCTTACATTTTAGTGCGACTCTAACACTTTTTCTCACGCATCCTTTGCTCTCCAAAAATAGATTCCATCCGGATCCACTTGATTCTACATCTCTTCACCCTTATTTTATCTTCGATTTCATGTATAGATTTGTGCAAAATAGGGTTCATTGTAAGGTTAAGAGACCCTCATGCATCACCATGTTAGTATATGGTTCAGAATTGATTGTTTTAAATGGAATGCATATAGTTATCGCCCCATACCCTATGTACGGTGCATGAACAAAGACACTATGTTACACCCTTGCATGCAACAACTCATTATATTGCCTCTGCCATTGCTTGTACTATGCACATCACTCTACCTAATTGTATGTGCAGCTCTTCCTATTTTACTGTAATTGGATTTGCAACCCCTTCTCATTTGTTTGCAATTTTCTTATAGGAGTTATGGCCTCCACCATGCGAACAAAGAAGAATCCCCATACCAAGTCAGGATCGAGTACCCGATTCAAGTCCCCCATATCTTCAAAGTGGCATACTCAGGCTCTCTAGTCCCGCACTTTGATACCGGAGCGTGGGATCTATCGTGCTGACGTTCTTTGTCCTTGACATCCTTGAAAGGAGAGAAAACGAGTATGAATAAAATAATAAAAAAAATAAGTGTTTTTATGCACAAAGTTGGGCATCTCTACCTTGCATATGGGCGCATGCGCCTTTTTGGCTTGATTGTAGCCATATGGGGTTGTTCAAGTGCCGAACAATTGTATACTTGTTCTTATCCTTTAAATCAAGGACGGAAAATCCTATGCTACTCATAAACAAGCAAAACAAGCAAAAAATCCATCTAAAGATATTCAATGACCTCATGTAAACAATAAAACCCTAGGTATTCAAGAAAAACTTTGATTAGAGACGATTCTTAGGTTCAGACCTAGGAGTTTTGTGCTTGGATGCTGAAATTGGAGTCCTAACTGGTTGGGATGCAAGAGATGACCTCGAGGGTCCGCCATATGATGGAGAAGATGAAGGGTTTTTAGGTTTGGAGGTAAAGGGTCGCCCGTTAATACCCCCATTTTTATAGGAAAAAGGGATCATATTGGCGCCTATGCCTCTATGTCCCACCTGTTTAGTTCTTAGGACAGGCTATACGTGTCTGCATGTTTCCAATTGGGACCATATGGCTTAGGTCTCGCCCAACTACCCCAAGGACTGGCGACTCTATGGGCGTTGGTTCCCTGTATGGTTTTTCGAGGGGACCTTACGGCTAGGCATACTAGCATATGCAGCCCATGGCCTAGCACTCATTGTAAATTTAAATATTTCACTCTTCATATTTCCTTATGCCGACCATATACTACCTTGTATGGATATCTGTCAGCAAGAAAATATGCATGAATCTCTAAAGTAGCTATCATGCAATGCAAAAAATTCTAAATTGGACTCTAAATTTCACCATATTAAGATTAAACTGAGTTAAGAATTATGAGGGGTCAAGGGTGATATAAATTTATTGGATTCTAAATTTCAAAACTAAAACTAACTAATGATGGGAAACTAGAAAATTCTTTTAAAATCTTGAGTTGCCTCCTAAGAAGTGCTTGTTTATAATCACTTGTTTGACGTACCTGTTTGCTCACCTCATGGTGATTCAAATAAATGAATGCCCTCTCAAGTCCTTCCTCTACTCTAAAATAATTACCAAACAACAAAAATCCCAAGCGAGGATATATGAGGGACTCGCTATGGTTGATACTTGCTCATTCTCCTACCTCATCTTGGACTGGTGTGTCCTTGTTGCTCCTACCCTTATCTATCTTCTACCATGAATTTACTCAAGCAAGGGGCTTTTTCTTTTTCTTCACATTTTCCCCCAGCTCCTCATTCTTCTTTCGGTTTATCAGAATCATTTTGAGCTCCTTCAAGTCCATCATCAAGTTTTTCGAAATATTCCTATAAAGGATCCACTGCAAGTAGTTCCTATATACAGTCAAAAGTGATAAGGTCAATATCGGTAATATGATATGAAGTGTCATCGTCGACTAAGGTGTGCTTCATCGCTTAGGGCAAGTTAAACACTACTTCCTTATCTCCGAGGCACAATGCCATTCTTTCTTCGTGATGGTCTACCAGGGGTCGAGTAGTGGCCAAAAATTGTCGACCTAGTATGATAGGGACCACTACATCATCGTCCATAATAAACATCACAAAATCTACCAAGAATCTAAACTTACTACTTTCACCAGCTCATCGTCCATAATTCCCTTGGGGTGTTTCATCGATCAGTTGTCCAAGCCTGAATTTCATAAATAAATTATATGGAATGACTTTGATACATGCTCCTCGATCAGCCAATGTCATCTCATAAATCTTTTCTCCAATCATACAAGGTATGATAAAGTTGCCCGGATCCCTGAGCTTCTTGCGCATCTTGGGTTAGTTAATTGCAGAGCAATTCACATTTAATTTAATAGCCGCTATCTCCTCTAATTTACTCATGTTTGTGAGTAGTTCCTTCAATTACTTGGCATACTTATGCATCAGAGATAACGCTTAAACCAATGGTAGGTTGCTATGTAGTTGTTTTAGTAGCTCCAAGAACTTCTTAAACTGAGAGTCCTCCTTATTATTCTTCAGTCTCCTTGGTTAAGATATACGAGGCTGGTACTCTTGTAACACCCATCTCTTTACTGAGATAGATATCACACCAGCCAGGTCAGGAGGGTATCATGTGCCTAAGGATATAAATTTTAAAATCTAATAATAATGAAGCACTCAAATCAAAGCAATATAATATAAGCATAACTGGTTACACACCACAAGTCATATTCAAACCAATGTCTTAATAGAGGACAACATAAGAAGTCTTCGGCAACAACAACCCAAAATACATGGAAGCAAGTAGAACATAGTGCCAGATACAATACGACAAGACTAAAAATAAACATATGGTATGCCAGAGCCAGCTAGACTTCGATCTTCACTCATGTCATGAGCTACTACTCAGATCCCTTTCTTGATCCTGCAATATAAAAACAATAACCGAAGGGACTGAGCTATACAAGCTCAATGAGTATGGACAAATATGTCAGGTATTATACATACTTGTCTTTCGACAGAAACTGTACTAACATAATATTACATGTACATAAGCAAATATAAATCATGAGGGTCTGCATAATTATCTTAAATCATGATAAGCATGCCAACAAAATCAAAAACCCGAAGAAAGCACATATGCGATCTCACATCATAACAAGCATATAATAAACATGTATATGCAATGGCCTCGTATCATACAAGCATACACCCCTAGTTCGAATGTCTCGGGAAGGACTTCAACTCCCATAAAGGTACATAGGTATACATCTACGTGATCCTAATCACCGGGAACAACGGTATACATCTACATGAGCCCGGTACCTGATGACCAGCGGTATAAATCTACATGCGTACGTAAGGTATGCATCTCGTATCCGATACGGGCACTCACAAGAGTCAAAAAGGGGTTTTATAAAAAGAATGACTTTCGCAAACATCTTTTATTTTTTTAAGAAAGACGATTGAAAACAAAGTCCCTTTCTTAACCCGATATCGTCTACTTATTTTCTAGGATCTATCCTGAGCCCTGCTGGATCCCTCATACATATCTAACTAAGGTGCGGCCGATGATACATATAATAATCCATTTCTACCATTTAAGGTTTCACTTTACCATTTCTCATGTTCATTAAATTTTAAACAATTAAGCATGCATGAAATCACTATAATAAACTAGCGATGAAATCGATCGGCATCTACAAAACGATAAAACTCATTTAAAGCATGGATAAATAGGTTTACGATAAATAAATACATAAACAAAATATATAGGGATGTCCACTTACATGAAGTCCTTCGAAAATTCATAGGTCTGGCGCGGTCCTACTAATGCTCCCGCGGGATCTTTACCCTTTCCTAAAATTTCCAATAACAACTAAATAAATATGAAAGTCGTATTTTCCATAACTTATGTTGATGCCAAAAACCGGTCCACCTCACACTTTGGCTACTATGGCCGCGTGATCTGGTCTCAGCCTTTGACAAACGGTTAAAATTTATAGTTGGTGTGGACGCTTACTTCTGCTCACAAACAGGGAAACGCGGAGTGCACCTTGAAATTCCGTCCGGAATTATCCACTGATGGACCTGTAAAGGGGAGAAAAAGGTGTCGGAATCGGGCCTTTCTGCCCGGATTTAACTCCGATGCTTAAGTCCGAAATCAGGGTCAGGAATGTTAGGCAATTCTTTGTGTAATGTGTAGTGAGTGTTTTTTTCGGATCCTTTCCTTTCTGTCCTTCCTCTCTTTTTATAGCAAGTTAGAGGCGGTTTAAACAAATATCTTGAAAGGCGGTGGGGTATGAAAGGTGGTGGGGTAAGGCGGTGGGCTAGGTAAATATCTTCTAAGGCGGTGGGAAAATATTTGCCTAGCGTGTAGGTACCCTGTAGGTAAGTAGAGTAAATATCTGCCCACTGTAGTAAGTGGATAAGGCCTACCTACTGTAGAGGCGTTAGATATTTACTTCTCTTCTTCCACCTCACGCCTTGTATAAGAGGGCTGTTATAATTCCGACGGACTTTTTCGCAGGATTTATTCCTCATGTTATTGCCGAACGGAATTGTGCAAGGTTATTTGGTGATATTGCCACGTGGCCAAAGATGCTACGTGGCCGAAGAAGCACGGTCCTGTGTGTGACAGGTGGTCCCTAGGTCAATGAACAGGTGGTCCTTAGGTCAATGACATCTGTCTTACCAAATATATCCGTAACACTAGTCCCCCCTAAAATGTACTTGTTCGAAGAATCTGAGCGAGGGGTGAGCTAATCGCACGTTTCGCTTGGTTCGAGAACAAGTATTTTTCTTAGTTGGCACGTCTATGTAGGAGTGGGCTTCGTCTATGGTTATGGTACACGTGTTTTTAATAAGTGACCACGCGTTCTTTGTGTTCTCTTTCTTGTATTATCGAGGTAGATTTTTCTCCGAAATTTTCGCCTGCTCTTCTACTTAAGGGCTTGTATGGGTAACGTTCACAGTCAGTAATCCTTTGCATCATGGGTCAACGCTTGTCTTTCTATAAACTCTTCACTTTTAGCCAACGCTCACATTCATGGAATTCCACTCCTTTCACGAACATCTGTCGGAATTAAGGACTGGGTTTATCCACCTAGTAAGCCCGAACGGCTGTGTGTGGCCAGGTGTTCTATTGATTAACGGGGACCTAGGTGAGATATGTATCGATGCAGGGTGGGAGGCTTTTCATGTTGATCACGGCATGGAGGCGGGGGACCTTTTAGTTGTCACTTATGCCGGGGGTGTACGTTTCGAATTTGAGATGTTTGGAGACGACTCCTGCCGTAGAGAAGTGGGTCCCTACCTTAAGCCTCCCGTCTTTGATCCAGGTTCTCCTAGTGGGAACGAGGATAGTGACGGTTGCGGGAGTCCGTGCATCTCCTCCGAGTCTCATCCGAGCGTGGCTTCGGATGGATCCACGGATATTTAACTTTAGTCCGTCGGATAACATGTTTTTGTTATTTTTGTTTTGTTTGCGTTCGCCATGTAACCTGAATAAATGACTTTTGTCGTTTTGTTTGTAAATCCTTTGGCATTTTGGTGATCCTATGTTGGAGTGTGTGCTTTGTCGGAGTGTGTGCTTTGTCGTATGGTACAGGTTCTACCTTCTACGTACGCAACGTTCCTTGCTCCCTAAGACGACACGTGTCTCCTCTACTATTTAGCATTAAAGGAGGATAGTGGTGCAACGTGCGTGGCGTGCGCGTTTGTCAATGTCATGATGGGTGATGGGCATGGCTTTCCATGTGTGTCAGGCGGCGCTTGGTATCGCTGACGTGGACAGAATTTTGATGGTTTATTTGAACGGTTCAGATTTGTGGACCTTTGGTTCAATGGCTCTGATCGGAACACAATCTTAAGATCTAACGGCCACGGATTTGTTGCCTTTGCATATAAGGGGAACCGTACAGGCAGCAAAAGGTTGTTTCGAAAATCGAGTCGCGTCTTCTTCTCCAGATTTCCTCTTCTCCCGCGAGCCCTGGTTTTGAGCTTTCTGCGTTTTTATTGTCTTTTTCCTTTTCTAAGGTAATGGCTAGCGTTGTTTCTTCCTCCTCTAGTTCTTCCCATGAGTCCTCGATTCCTTCTCCATCCAACCCTATGGTCTCTATTTGCGATTCCGATTAGGGTGAACTTGGGGCGCCCAGCTTTAGGGTTCATGGGTTCATCCACGCCTCTAGGGCCATGGGTAGAGGGTCGGACACATTCATAAGCCTTCTAAGGCAGGAGGATGTAGATGACCTAGTAGAGAGATACGAGATAGACCTCTCGTTATTTGAGGTTAGGGTTCCTTGTTCAGGGGAGAGGGCGAGTGCCCCCAGGGAGGGGGAGATAGCTGTCTATCAAGACGCGTTGCTAGGTGGGCTTAGGCTTCCTTTCTCTAATTTTGCTAAGGCAATCTTAGAGGAATACCATTTGTATCCCTCGCAGTTAACTCCGAACTCCTGGAGACTGCTCAACGGATTTGTCATGGTTTTTAAGAACTATGGAGTAAATCCGACCATTCGCTGGTTCCGCCTGTTGTTTAGCCTTTGCTTGGAGTCTAATGCCGATTGGTACTATTTCTCGGCTCGCCCTGGGAGGAAGTTTTTAGGGAAAGTCCCTTCTTCCATCAAGCGATGGAAGAGCAAATTTTTCTTTGTTAGGTGTAAGTCCGAGTGGGATATCCGAACAAGGTGGGAGGTTCCCCGTGCGGATATCACTTGTGAGGAGATGTCAGAAGAAGAGGGAAATCTTCTTAAGTCCATGGCGGGGCTATCCAAAGTCTATATGGATAGGTTTTTGACCAAGGAAAACCTCATTAAGTGTCGTTTAATAGTGTCTAATGGTAGGATTCGCTCGCGTACCTAATTTAGTTTGATTTTGACTTGTGATGTCTAACCTTGTTCGAATTTGTTTTGCAGAAAGTCCGATGGAAGACGAAGACTTGAGCTATGTGAAGGGTCTTCTGGCTTCTTTCGAAGGCGAAGTTCATCCGCCTTTGGCTCGCGGGCGGAAAAAGAAAGAAGTGATACCTGTCCCAGGGGCTGATACCTCCAAAGCAGAGAGAAAGAAGAGGAAGAGAAAGGAAACTGACTTTTCCACAAAGGGGGTTAAAAGTAACCCCAGCGCAGGGTCCTCACGGGAGAGGAGGACCAAGAGAAAGAATTCCGAGGACGTATCGGGTCCCGGAATTGTAGGGGAACAGGCGAAGACGCCTCAAGAGGAAGGCCATGCGGAAGAAGTCCGTCCGGTTTTATCTCCAATTTCCGAAGGTCCTTCTTCCAGTCGGCCGGAGGATATCCTTCTTATTGAGGTGAGAATCTTTATATAGGCACTTTCTAATGGTACATTTAAAGAAAGGTTCTATTTTACAGGCGGAGGCAGGAGAAGCGGCCCTTCTAGACAAACTGAGGGTGGCGAACTCAGTCTTAAAGGGATCTGCCGCTAAGCAGAAGGAGCTACCCTCTGAGGATACTCTTCGCGACGCTGGGTCCGTAAAGGATGTTTTGATGGCCATGAGGTCCGAGCAGCTCTCCACGAAACTCCGAAGGGCTGGGAGGGAAGAAGCCACCTATCAATTATTCCGTTCGGCCATGTTGGTAAGGGCTGTTCTCATATTTCTCTTTATTTTTTTAAACTTGGTGTGTTTTTACGAGCGTCTTGTTATTCCGTAGACTGCGCAATGGGCGGATCGAGTTGATAATCTTTGCCAAGAAGATTTGGCAAAGATGGAAACGAATAGGGCAGACATTGCCCAATTAAGCTCTAGGGTGGTGGCTTTAAAGGAAAAGGAGAAAGAACAGCTTAACGCTATCCAGGCCCTTGAGCGAGATAAAGCCGAGCGGCTGCAACAACTATCTGCCATGGAGAAGGAGAAGAACGATCAAGCGGCTCCGCTATCTATTTCCAAAGGTTCTCTTCTGACTGCTGAGGAGAATATCAAAGGGTTACAAAACGAATCCAGCAGTTTGAAGAAGGAACTCAAATCTACTCGAGAGGAGCGAGCTGCCGCTCGATGGGATCTAAAGCTGAAGGCTGCTGAGCTTACCGCCGCTCAAGCTGAGTTGGCGGAAGTAAAGAGGGAGCGTGACACACTCAAGGAAGACTTGGCTTCCCGTTTGAAAGCTCCTAAATCCAACTCGCAATAAATTAAGGACTTAATAGAGCGAGCGGATAAACTAGAGAAGGAGGTTGCCCGGCTCAGGGCAAAAGTTAAAGATGGAGCCACACGTATATATTCGGTGGTGCACCAAGTGAGCCAGGATGTTCCTCCAGGAGAAGTGTTATCTATGGGGCTTGCTGGGGTCTTGAAGATTTATATGGAACTAAAAGAGAAAAAGATTATTAAGACCCCGTAAGCTTCTACCCTAACCCTTTGGAACCTCCAACTCAAGTTCCTCCAAGAATGGCCGACCGTACTCAAGGCCCCAGGTTCTTGGGGTTTTTATTTATGCCTTTGTAAATTTTTGTTTACTTGAAATGTAACTTCTATTTGATATGAATGAAACACAAACCTTTACGGTGGTGAAGATTTATTTCGTAATGGCTATCCTTAACCATGTAAGAAAACCGCTGAGAAGTATTTTTGAAGTCCTTTGTAAGGTCTTCCCTTCCTCATTCGGTTTGTAAAGCAAGCTTCGTAGTGGGCTCTTCTCTTCTTGGTCCAATCATGGGACTAAGCTGTTGAGTAAGATACTTGTCTTCATAAATGAGATTGTTGCCTCATATTTCGATCGGGATTTTTTGCGTTTGAGAGTTGTCGTTTATCTGTGTAAGATAATTCCGACTCGTCTTTCAGGAATGGGAATTTCACCACATTTTAGTAGAATGGGAATTTCACCGCATTTTAGTAGAATGGGAATTTCACCTCATTTTAGTAGAATGGGAATTTCACCGCATTTTAGTAGAATGGAAAAGACTTGAGCTTTATTCTGTGATATTTTTAAGAGACAGCTACAGAACTCATTGATAGTAGCGTCGTAAGTGTTCAGCATGGAATGGACGCTTGAGCGTTTTTCCGTCCATATTTACTAGATAATAGGTGTCAGCTCGGACGATCTTTTGCACGATGTAAGGGCCTTCCCAGTTAGGAGTTAGCTTCCCCGTTCGGCTTTTATTTCCTTGGAATTCATTTTCTCTTAGGACCAGATCACCGATTTGGAAGAAGACTCTTTTTACCCTAGTGTCGTAGAACCTTTTGACTCTTTGGCGATAGACAGCGGCCTTTATTTCTGCCATTTCTCTTCGTTCTTCAAGTAGGTCTAGCTCCGCTCGGAGATTTTTCTCATTTTCTTCTGATGAGAACTTCTGTTGTGTTCGCAAAGTAGGCATTCCTATTTCTGCGGGGATGATGGCTTCGGACCGTAAGTGAGAGAAAATGGACTTTCCCCTGTGGGAGTTCTGGCAGTTGTCCTGTAGGCCCAAAGGGCACTCGGAATTTCTTCCACCCAATTCGTTCCATTTTTGGATACCCGGGCTTTCAGGGTCTGGAGCAAGGTATGGTTTGTTACTTCTACCTGACCATTGGCTTGAGGGTGTGTTACAGAAGTCAGCCTGGATTCAATTCCAAGCTCGGAACATAAACTCTTGAAAGCCTGGTTATCAAACTGTCGCCCATTATCGGAGATGAAGGCGACTGGAATTCCGAATCGGCAGATTACCGTTCGCCATAAGAATCCCTGGCAAGCTTTTTCTGTTATCTTGGCTAAGGCTCAACTTCCACCCATTTGGTGAAGTAGTCGTTAGCGACTATTAGGAACTTCAGCTGTCGGATCGAAGTAGGGAATGGCCCTAAAAGATCAACTCCCCAAATAGCAAACAGCCGCTGACTGATAATTGGCGTAAGTGGTGCCGGTGGTCGCCTCTGAATCTTGGAATGCCGCTGGCAGGCATCACATTTCCGAGCGAACGCTATTGCATCTTGAGTTAGCGTTGGTGAATAATAACCTTGTCTTAAGACTTTATAATTCAAGGCTTTGCCTCCTATGTGACCACCACCGATGCCTTCGTGAATTTCTTGAAGGATATAGCTAGCTTCTGTAGGATGTAGGCATCGCAAGAAAGGTTGTGTGTAAGACCTTTTGTATAGGCTTTCGTTGATGATGGTGTATTGAGCGGATTTGTAAGCGATTCGTCGGGCCTCTACTTTGTTGGGTGGTGCAGGCCCACCTTGTAGGTAATTTCTTATGGGATCCATCCAACTTGGCTCTTCGGCCACACTTTGTACCTCTCCTTCCAATCTATCGATAGTTTTCGTGGGAAGTTACTGCAGGTTAAAAAAGGACTCTGTATCTCCGTTTGGTGCCGTGGCCTTTTTAGACAGGGCATCCGCCTCTTCGTTTTGCGCTCGGCCAATTTTTTCAACCCGGAAATAGGCGAAGTATGGTACTATTTTCTTTACTATTGCTTGGTATTTGACCATGTTCTCTTCTTTTGCTTTGAAGCTGCCTAAGGTGTGGCTCATGACTAGCTGTGAATCGGAATACACATGCAGTAATCAATTGAGCCCCTGTGCCGTGTAATCCCGCAATGAGAGCTTCGTATTCGGCCTCATTGTTAGTCGCTCGAAATTGGAACTTGAACACTGTCGCCATTTTCCATTTAGAAGGAGAATAAAGGACGAAACCCGCTCCTGATCTTTCTTCAGTTGCCGATCCATCAACGTATAAGGACCACGGGATGCTAAGGCATTCTTCTGGATTTTGTGACGGGAATTCGCCCTCGTTTGCCGGGAAAGTCAATTCCGCGATGAAATCAGCCAGCACTTGAGCCTTGATCGCCGTTCGGGGTTTATAGGTGAGATCGAACTCGCCTAATTCTATTACCCACTTGGCTAGGCGTCCGGAATTCTCTGGTTTATGAAGAACTTGCTTTAATGGCTTGTGATCCTGTGGGCTTGAAAATATGGTCTCAATCTTCGCGCAGATGTAATAAGAGCAAAGGCCAATTTTTCAAGTGGCAGATATCTCGATTCCGTATCGTTAAGGATCTTACTGGTGTAGTAGACTGGTTTTTGAACTCCGTTGTCCTCCCTCAAAAGAACCGCACTGACTGCTCGCGGGGCAACGGCCAAGTAGATGTAGAGTTCTTCTCCCACTTGCGGTTTAGCTAGTAGCTGAGGTCATCGGAGATAATCTTTAAGCCCCTGAAAGGCTTTTTCACATTCTTCCGTCCAATCCATTTTTGGTGCTTTTCGTAGGGCTTGAAAGAGCGGGAGATTTTTCTCTCCGGCTTTGGAGATGAATCTGCCAAGTGCCGCCAAGCGTCCATTAAGCCGTTGAATTTCTTGAAGACTTTTGGGTGATCCCATGTCAAGAATAGCTTTGATCTTTTCTGGATTTGCTTCTATTCCTCTTTGTGTCAAGATAAATCCCAAGAACTTTCCTGATCGGACACCGAAGGAACATTTATTCGTGTTTAATCGCATGGTGTAACGCCGGAGCGATTGAAAAGCCTCTTGTAAGTCTGATAGGTGTTCAGCGGCTTTTCGGCTCTTCACCAAGATATCATCCACATATGCTTCAATATTTCTACCAATCTGCTCTTTGAAGACTGTATTTATGAGCCTTTGAAAGGTGGCTCCAGCATTTTTTAGGCCGAACGGCATCACCGTATAACAGTAAGTTCCAGTACTTGTAATAAAGGACGTTTTTTCTTCGTCATCTTTGGCCATTCGGATTTGGTTGTAGCCTGAAAAGGTGTCTAAGAAACTCAGCATCTCATGCCCCGTTGTAGAGTCAACCAAACCATCAATTGATGGCAGAGGAAACGAATCTTTTGGACAAGCTTTGTTCAAATCTGTGAAATCAACGCACATTCTCAATTTTCCGGACGGCTTTTTTACTAGAACGACATTGGCCAACCATTCTGGGTAATACACCTCTCGGATAAACTTAGCCTTCAGAATGTTCGATACTTCCTCCTCTGCGGCCTTCTGCCTTTCTGGAGCGGAATTTCTTCTTTTCTGTTTCATAGGTCTAAATGACTGATCTACATTGAGGTGGTGTTCTATGATCTCGCGTTTCACGCCTGGCATATCCTCTGATGACCAAGCGAAGAGATCAGAATTTGCCCTTAATACTCTCATGAGGTCTTCTTGCTGTGCGATTGCAAAATTTGCCCCAATCCGTACCGTGCGGTCTGCTCTGGTTGCGTCTAGGGGAACTTTTAACAATTCTTCAACTGGTGTAGGTCGAAGCCCTTCATCTTCCCGTTCGGCTATTTTTGCTGACTAGCATGGCTTCTGAAACCTTTGTTTTCCTTTTACTTAGAGCTTTCCCTTTGAGGGTTAAGACATAACATTGCCGAGCCAAGGGTTGGTCTCCCCTTACTTCCCCACTACCACTTTCAGTTGGGAATTTGAGGAGGAGATGGTAAGTAGAAATGATTTCTTTCAGGGCGTTGAGGGTTGGTCTGCCAAGGATCACGTTATAACTTGAAGCACAACGCATTTACTCAGAATTTTGTCGCCACGGTTGACGATCTTGGTGAGTTTCCATCAGAATCGGTATGGAGATCATTCCTTCAGTCAGACACCCCCTGAGAATCCTATTAAGGATGATTTTACAGGAAGTAAATCATCCGCGTCATATCTCATTCTTTCAAAAGCACTCCAAAAGAGAATGTCAACAGAACTTCCACTATCTATCAGAACTCTCTTCATTTGGAAACTGGAGACCTTGATGGCAATGACCACTGCGTCATCATGGGGATGACGAACCTTGCTGACATCATTATCATAAAAAATGATGGGAGCCGTGGGCCGAGACCTTCTTCGTGGTGTTTCTGTCTCTTGCATCGTTCCCACCATTCGAGCATAACTTTTTCGAGAGGCGGAGCTTTCACCTCCACAACCAGGGCCACCACTAATAAACCCCACCATCTTTCCTTTTTCTTCTTCAGGTTGCGAAGCTTCAGGTTCCTCCTGAATCTCAAGGTTGATATATTGCTCCAACTGTCCTCTTCGAACGACATCCTCGATCGCATTCATCAAGTGGGTACACTTTTCTGTGTCGTGTCCTTTAGATTGATGAAACTGGCAATATCTCTTGCTATTCCTTTGCCGTTCGGTATTTCTTGCAGGCTCTGGCCATGTCAGAAGCTTTTGTTCTTTGATTTGCATAAGAATATGGCTTCTGGTTTGATTTAATGGGGTATGGTGATCATATTTGACAATTTTTCCTTCCTTTGTAGGTTCTCGGGGCTGCAGCATATGTCGTTGAGGGCGTGTTGAGGTTTCCAGATTTCTGTTTGTGCCCTTGTTGTCCCTATATGATCTTCTTCCTTCCGTATATCCGGGGGCCTTCTGTTGACACTTTGGTAGGTTTTTCCTTTTAGGGTGTCTACAGACCCACGTCGAGTCTCTTCTTCCCAACACGTATAAATTTCATCGAAATTGATGTATTTTTGGGCATGGCTCATAAGGGCTGGAATTGTCTTTGGTGGATCCAAAGTGAGGGAGAAACGAAAAGGGGAGTCTAACAGCCCCTCCATTAAGAAGGTTACGGCCATTCGTGGAAGGAGGTCCACAACATTTGTTGTTTCGTCTATATAGCGATTTAAATAGGCTTGGAGCGTTTCTCCCTTTCGTTGTTTAATGTGCAAAAGGGTAGATGGGGTTTTCTTTTGCCTTGAGTAATTAGCAAAATAGGCTAGAAAGTGATCTGCTAAAATCTGAAAAGAAGTAATTGTACTAGATGGAAGATCGACAAACTAGTCATTGCGCTTTTCCCTCTAAGGTGGCGGGAAAAGCTCGGCACATACAAGCGTCGGTAATTCCAGTGAGGAGCATCTTCGATCGGAAAGACTTCAGGTGACGGGACGGGTCGGTTCTGCCTTCATATGCGGTCATAATAAGTGGCCTGAAGCTGTCAGGAACTCGTTCTTCCAATATCTCCTTGACAAAGGGCAAACACATACTGAGGATATGTCGCTCGGATTTCCTGTTTTCTTGGGAAAGGTCCTGCCGCTGGGTCCTTCTATCAACAGTTTGCATAGACGGACTACTCTGTTCTATTCTTGTCTGTTCGGTTCTTGTGGCAGCTTGATCTCTTCGTCGAGCGGAGGGGGTTCGAACTAGCGAAAAGGGGTTCTTTCTCTTTTCTCTTTATGGAGTGCGGGTTCTTGTCCTCCCTCTTCTTTCGAATTAGCCGTAGGACCCGTTGATACGTTTGGTGTTGGAGCTTGTGTGGGGAGAGGTGGAGGATGAGTCAACGTATAGACAGCTTGAGCCAACTGTTCTAGCTGCTGCTGCATGTTAAGATAAAATTCCGGAATGGACTCTTGGGGTTGGACGGACGGATTTTCTGATGGAGGTGCGATGGGGGGATCGTCCGACCGGATTTCTTCATGTCTTTGGACTTCGCCAGGTCCTTCAGGGCTAGTAGGTGCTCCTTGTCCTTGGATTCGTTTTGATCTTCTGGTAGTGGTAATTTGGCTTTTCGTAAGGGTCCCCACGGACGGCGCCAAACTGTTGATGCCAAAAACTGGTCCACCTCACACTTTGGCTACTGTGGCCTCGTGATCTGGTCTCAGCCTTTGACAAACGGTTAAAATTTATAGTAGGTGTGGATGCTTACTACGCCACAAGCGGGGAAACGCTGAGTGCACCACGAAATTCCGTCCGAATTATCCAGCGATGGACTGTAAAGGGGAGAAAAAGGGGTCGGAATTGGGCCTTTCTGCCCGGATTTAACTCCGATGCTTAAGTCAGAAATCAGGGTCAGGAATCTTAGGCAATTCTTTGTGTAATGTGTAGTGAGTGTTTTTTTCCGGATCCTTTCCTTTCTGTCCTTCCTCTCTTTTTATAGCAAGTTAGAGGCGGTTTAAACAAATATCTTGTAAGGCGGTGGGGTATGAAAGGCGGTGGGGTAAGGCGGTGGGCTAGGTAAATATCTTCTAAGGCGGTGGGAAAATATTTGCCTAGCGTGTAGGTACCCTGTAGGTAAGTAGAGTAAATATCTGCCCACTGTAGTAAGTGGATAAGGCCTACCTACTGTAGAGGCGTTAGATATTTACTTCTCTTCTTCCACCTCACGCCTTGTATAAGAGGGCTGTTATAATTCCGACGGACTTTTTCGCAGGATTTATTCCTCATGTTATTGCCGAACGGAATTGTGCAAGGTTATTTGGTTATATTGCCACGTGGCCAAAGATGCTACGTGGCCGAAGAAGCACGGTCCTGTGTGTGACAGGTGGTCCCTAGGTCAATGAACAGGTGGTCCTTAGGTCAATGACATCTGTCTTACCAAATATATCCGTAACACCTTAGTTCTATTTCTTTAAAATACGGAGATTTATGAATACGGAAATCCGTATTCTTAACTTATTCCCAATCTTAGACTCGAAGGAGTATATTAAATGCATTTAGTTAACTAGAGCATGCTTTCACCTAACATGCATTTTCATATTTCTAGAGAGCATGAAAACAAATACGGAATTTACTCATAATAGGGGGTTTAACTACCTTCATCCTTAGCATAATTAGAAGGCTCTAACATGTTTTCTTGAAGCAATTAGATGCTATACATAATCACAAAGGTTAATCATGTATTTTAAGAAAAATTTGCAAGCGCCTCCTTTATTTTTAGGGCTCCATAAATTATACACACATTTCACATTAATGTCAAAATAAAACACATGAATACATGGCAATTCAGTCTACAACCATTAATCACTTATTTCTACACAATATCATTATGCTTCTAACAATTCCATGCCTCTTTGATACCTTAATTAAAATTCATGCAAGTCCAAGCCCTTAATCTATGGTTATCCCCCAATTCCAACTATTTTATCTAATAAAGACCAAGTTAGTCTAATTTCCATTTACCTTGTTTCCCAAAGAACATAGTAGTTTGCTGAAATTTGGTTTAGCTTGAGTGATAAAGGGCTGGTTGTCCACTTGTCGGCGAAAGAGGAGACGAAGGGTGGCTCGGGCTGCTTCGTAGCCGCGGCTTGGTTACAGGATGGTCAGTGGCTTGCGGAGAAGGCGGTGCGCAGCTCTGCAGGGATGGCTTGAGACGGGGTTCGTTAGCGGCGACCAAGTAGGCTGCAGGGGGCGCTGGCGGGGTGACGGCGACTAGGCGGGCTTCAGGCCGCGGTTGCTGCTGGCGGCCGGCGAGCAAGAGTAGGGGGAGATCAGGGAAGGAGATGAAGAAAGAGAGGGCTAGGGCATTTGGCTAGTAGATCAGAAATGAGAGAGAGAGAGAGAGAGAGAGAGAGAGAGAGAGAGAGAGAGATGTTTTCATTCTCTCTCTCTTTCTCATTCTTTATAATAACAAGGATAATATATTATTATTGTTATTATTTCTTTTATGAAAATCAAAACTAATAACTTAACTTATCTTATAAAAAGATTGTAATTAACTAACTTATCCCTAGCTTTATGTCACATCCCCCTTTAATCAATATTATCTTCTCAGTAGTTCATTGACCATGATCCGGGAAATATGGGACAATGATTCCAAAGAATCATGGAGTGCAATGCTGAACCTGTAATATCACGAGTGGTCTCTGCTCTCGCTAGACCAGATCCGAGATTATCAGCTTTTGAACCGATCAGATCTACTTTACTGGGACTCTAACTTTTGTCCGATATATCCCACTTAATTAATCTTGATTAATTAAAACTTTAATAAAATTTCTCAATAAATTAACCGAGATTATCTATTCCATCCACTTCCAACTATTCTAAGTATAAGTAGCCTGGCCCAATATGGCCTTCCCTAGGCCCAACAGTTGTGAGGCTGGATTATAAGATCATTAATCCTCGATTTTCCTTTAATTGAGTTTTTACAATAATTGATTTATTTTCTGTGCTAATTAATATCATTATTTTTTGTGAATTTTTTAATTTTTTAATTTAGAAAATTCGCGGTTACAATTCTCCCAACCTTAAGAATTTCGTCCCCAAAATTCCATACATATAAATCTAAAACATATGAGGGTATTTCTCTTTCATCTGATCTTCCTTTTCCCAAGTGGCCTCCTCCACTTGGTGATTGCTCCATAATACCTTTACCAGAGGTATTATCTTGTTTCTCAAAGCTTGCTCTCTCTTGTCTAGGATACATATATACCAGTCCTTCTATATAAGTTAGATCCTGAGGCAACTCCACGATCGGTCCTATCAGAACATGAGTTGGATCCAAGAGTCATTTTTGTATAACCGATATTTGGAATACATTATGGATCCTTGATAGCTCCTCTGGTAGTGAGAGTCTGTAGGCTACGGGACCCACTCTATCCATAATCTGGAAATGCCCAATATATCATGGGCTCAGCTTCCAACGCTTGTGGAATCTAAGTACGCCTTTCCAGGGGGATACTTTTCAGATATACTCTATCTCCTACCTCGAACTCTAAGTCTCAAAGGCAGTTATTAACATAACCCCGTTAGCTGTCTTGTGCCATCATCAGTTGCTCTCTAATCAGCTTCACCTTCTCTGTAGTTTGTTGCACCAGTTATGGGCCAAGTATCTTCCGCTCACTTTCTACATCCCAAAATAGTGGAGTCCTACATCTCTTGTCGTACAACGCCTCGTAGGGTAGTATCCCAATGCTCCACTGGTAGCTGTTATTATATGCAAATTCCAACATCCCCAGATTCTTATCCCAACTCCCGGGAAGTTCCATGATACAAGCTTGAAGCAGATCTTCAAGTATCTATATTGTCCTCTCCGACTGCCCATCCGTATGCGGGTGGAATGTCGTGCTGAAATTCAGCCTCGTCCCTAAGGCCTTGTACAAACTCTTCCAGAAATGGGAGATGAACCTCGGGTCTCGATCCAATACGATGGACACAGGTACTCCATGCAGTCTAACAATATGTTCCACGTACAACCGTGCCAACCGATCCTGAGAGTAGGTTGTCTTGATTAGGTTGTCTTGAGAGTAGGTTGACTTGTTCGAGGGAGACTAGTCACAAAATCCATGACTATCCTTTCCCACTTCCATTTTGGGATCTCTAGGGGTACCAATAACCCCGTTGGATTCTTGTATTCAGCTTTGATCTGTTGATAGATCGGACATTTAGCCACATCATGAGCCATCTCCTTCTTCATCTTTCGCTAAATATAATTCTCCTTTATGTTGCGGTATATCTTCGTACTACCCGAATGCATCGCAAAAGCCGAGCAGTGAGCCTCCTCCATAATCTGTAGTTTAAGGTCATCATGGTTTGGTACATATAGTCGAGTACCTAGCATCACTGCTCTATCAGAAGCTAAGGAGAAGTCGCCACGCTTCCCATCGTTCATTTTCGCTACCAATCGCATCAATCTATAGTCTTGATGTTGAGCTTCTTTGATTTGCGTAATCAGCGTCGGTCGAAGATGGAAGTTTGCAAGTAGCACCCATAGCTTATCCACTAAAAGTTGCGCTCCAGTGGATCTCAAATCGTGGAGTTGGGCAAGGCTCGTGGTCCCCAATGCTGCCATATTCTTTCGACTCAAAGCATCGGCTACCATATTCGCCTTCCCAGGGTGATACTCGAAGGTGCAGTTGTAATCTTTCAGTAATTCCATCCACCTTCACTAATGCATACTAAGCTCCTTCTGGGTCATTAAATACGTCAAGCTTCTATGGTTGGTGAAAATTTTATAGGCTTCACAATAGATATAGTGTTGTCATATCTTTAGAGTAAAGACCACAGCCGCTAACTCCAGATCGTGCACATGATAGTTTACTTTATGAGTTTTGAGTTGTCTAGATGCATAGGCAATAACTCTTCCCTGATGCATCAAGACACACCCTAAACCCTGATATGAAGTATTACTATAGTTTTCAAAACCTACTTCAGCTATAGATAAAGTAAGAATAGGAGCAGACACTAATCGGTCCTTCAACTCCTGGAAGCTCTGCTCGCAATCCTCGGTCCACTCAAACCTTGCATTCTTCCTCAACAGCTTCGTCATCGGTTGAGCGATCGAAGAAAAGCCTTCCACAAAACGTCTATAGTAACCGGCTAACCCCAGGAAACTTCTGATTTCCTTGACAGTGGTTGGGGCTTGCCAGTTCACAATCGCTTCTATCTTCTGGGGTTCTATATAAATTCCTGCCATTGAGACGACATGCCCCAAGAAGTTGACTTGCTCAAGCCAAAACTCGCATTTACTAAGCTTGGCGTATAGCTGCTGCTCCCGCAGAGTTTGTAGCACTATCCAAAGATGGTTGATGTGCTCCTCCATGTTCCAAGAATACACCAAGATGTCGTCGATAAAGACTACCACAAACTGGTCTAAATAGGGTGTGAACACCCTTTTCATCATCTCCATAAACGTCGCTTGACTAATTGTCAACCTGAACGGTGATAAGTGTTCATTTGAGTATAATTTTATATCATATTCCTATATGCTTGGCATGTAATTTTGATGACTTTTTGCTCACCGATACTTAAAATGTATTCATTCTGATAAACAAGGCAGAATATCAAGACCCTGGAAGAAAGAAAGCATTTCGAGAGAAACCTGGACCTCAAACACCCGAAGGGCTAATATACTGCCCGTATGATAGGTTGTATGGAGATGGCTGGCCTGTATACGGGATTATATACAGCCCATATGATAGGTTGTATCGAGGTGGCTAGCCCATATATAGGATGATATACGCCCGTATACGGGCCCGTACGTTGTAAATCTCAGCGAATCTACAGATTTAAAACGGGGCAAATTTGTAAATCTCACCCCTAAAACCCAGAGGTATAAAAGCTGACTAATGAGGGTTTAGGAAGGGAGGAAGCATCTTGGGGAAAGAGTCTAATCTTGGGGAAAGCTTGGAGATTGTCATCTTGAAGCTATTGGAGAAAGAAGAAGGGGAATCATTGGAAGAGGATCAATGAAGCTATCAACGGTGCATTCATTAGTGTCATTCATTATGATTTCCTTATTTTCTTTAATCTTTGTTTTGTGTTGTTGCCCCCTTTTCATGGAAGGCTAATCTTGTAGATGCTTGGATGACTGAAGAACCCTTGGACATGTTTTAATTAATGTTATCTCTCTATCTTTGATTGTTTGGTTGAATTTTATTGAGTCTATTGGATTTTTTAATGTATGGTAATCCCTCTACGTTGCGAGAGCCCTGAGAGATTTTCATAGTCCATATGGGGGAAGAAGCGAATGCCTCCCCGTGTGTAGACCATCTCCAATAGAGGGGATTGTGTGTATACCTGGAACCCCGGTACTAAGGAGAGCGTATCCTTTAGATGTGTTATTCCCCTAATCCCTCCAAGAATTATGTTCCCTAGAATATCATCGGTAAGTGTACTAGGATTAGTAACTCACCTCAAGAGAGGGAGTGAAAGCACCATAGGAACCCTTGGCCAAGGATCAACCAACTGTCGAGATAGGGGGGATTCAATTGTCCGAGCATTCCCCTTTTTTATGACTGTTTAACCCCAATAGTAACTCGATTTCCTTGTGTTGTGTTTTCAATTGATTAGTTTAGAATTAGCAGAATGAACCACCTTTGGATAGACTAGATAGTAGATGAATAGTGGGTACTAGTACTTCCATCTCCCTGAGGATCGATAACCCGACTTTCAAGTCCACTCTATTACTTGTTACGATCCTTATACTTGCAGTTGCATCACATCAAGTTTTTGGCGCCGTTGCCAAAGAGATTCATATTACTAGGAAAGTTAGGAATTTACTACTTTAGTCATTTTTATTTTTATTTCTTTACTTTCTTTCTTTGTTTTGTTTTTCATTTCATTGAAATTTTGGACACTAATCTTCACTTTTTGGATATCTTGCGAGGTACTAAATTGCATGACCCGCAAGAACTCTAAAGGATTGCTTGAAGTTGATAGTGAGATTGAGAGAACCTTGCATCGGAGATTGAGAGAGATTGATGGAGTACTTACGGGATACTCTTCGGAGTCAAAAAATTTCATTCCTACCGAAGTCATTGGTGAAGCAAGGGAAGTACCAATTATGGTCGAGAGAAGGCAAACATTGGCCGAATATTAGAGGTCTCATTATACTCACCCTCCCAATGTCAACATGAACAATTTTGAGATCAAGCCAAGCACAATGAGCTTGATCCAAAACACAACTCAATTTGATAGGAGACCCGATGAAGATCCTCATGCACATCTAGCAAAGTTTATCCAGATTTGCAACATTTTCAAGATTAATAGGGTTTCTAATGATGCAATTCGGTTGAGACTTTTTTCATTCAATTTGTGGGAAGGTGCATATAGATGGCTTACTTCATTACCCACTGATTCCATCCGTACTTGGGCAGAGATGCTAGATAAATTATTAGGCCGCTATTTTCCACAAAGCAAGACCGCAAAGCTAAGGTTGGACATCTCCGCCTTTAAACAATGCCCCGCCGAAACATTTTTTGAGGCCTATGAGAGATATAAAGATTTGCTCCGGCATTGTCCACAACATGGTCTAGACCCTTGTGCCATGGTGAGAACATTCCACAATGGGTTGGATAATTCGACTGGAAAATTGTTGGATACCGCCACCAGCGGGTCATTGGGGAGCAAATACCCGGAGGATGCCGAATAAGTTTTTGATGACAAGGCTAGTAACGAAGCCCATTGGTCTACAAGAGATAAGCAAGTTAAAAAGGTTGTTCGTGTATGAAGCCGTAATTTCTGATCCAATTCTTGGTGAAAAGTTGGATATGTTGACAAGGAAAATTGAGCTATTGACAACCGCCAATAGCTCAAGGTCGGCTATGGTGATGTATTGCAATACTTGTGGGGGGAGGGCATGAAGCATCAAATTGTCCCATAGCAAGCACTTAAATGATTCCCATAGAGCAAGTACAATATATGGGGAATGCTCCAAGGCAACCGGATGGTCAATATCGACTATGTGCTCCTAAATGAACCCATCCAGCTTTGTCTTATGGAAATCCACAAGCAGGACAATACCCTCCCGGTTTCCAACACCCTCTAAAGCCTCAAGAGAAGAAGTTTAACTTGGAGAAGAGGATCATGAAGTATATGCAAAACAATGACACTACAATTTGGAATCTATGAGCCACAGTCACAACTTGGAGAATCAAATTGGGCAAATGGCAAAATCTCTAGTCGAATGACCTCAAAGTAGTTTGCCTGGCAATACGGAGGAGAACCCTCGGGGAGAGCTTGTAAGGCCATCACTTTGAGAAGTGGAAAGGAGGTGGAACTCCCGGTTCCAAAACCTCAAGTAAACACTCCCATAGAGATCGGGGATTCCAAACATGTCGTTAACTCTGAAGAAGTGAAGAAGGGAAAAGAGAAACCCTTGGAGATATCACCCGCACCTCCATACCAATCTGCAGCCCCTTACCCAACGAGGTTGATCAAAGACAAGGAGGATACCAAATTAATGAAGTTCAAGGGTATGTTGAAGCAACTACACATCAATATGCCATTGGTAGAGGTTCTCGCTCTAATGCCGAAATATGCAAAATTTATGAAGGATATCCTCTCCAACAAGAAGAAATTGGAAGATGTGGATGCTGTAACACTCAATGCTCATTGCTCGGCCGTTATCCAACAAGCCATGCCGAAGAAGTTAAAAGATCCGAGTAGTTTTGTGGTACCTTGCATTCTTGGAGAAGAAAGCATTGGCGGATTCTGATGCAAGTATCAATGTGATACCCTATAAATTGTACATGAAGCTTGGCCTCGAGGAGCCTAAGCCTACAGGGATGACACTACAGTTGGCCGACCGATCTATGAGAAGGTTGAAAGGAATAGCTGAAGATATGCTTGTTTAGATCAACCAATTTGTTTTCCCGGCCGATTTTGTGCTTTTAGATGTTGATGATGAGGTCGACGTACCTATCATTCTTGGGCGACCATTCCTCGCCACCGCTCAAGCCCCGGAAGATCATGCACAAGGTAAGCTTGCTTCGAGGGTGGGAAATTAAGAAGTCGTATTTCAATTGCCTGACGCAATGCGGTATTCAATGGCCCAAGACGACACCTCATATTGCATTGACGAGGTAGATGAAATCACTTCCAAGTGTATAAATGACTTACTAATTGTAAAACCCGCCCCGAGATAAATAAAGATTTATTTATCCAGAATTATTAAATGGCAAATTTAATATAGTGAACGGTGAAATTTTTGGGAAAAATCACATGTCTGAATAATCCAGATTAACAGTTAATTAATCAAGGTTAATCAATTGTTACTTAATCCAAATTAACTATATGTTAACTAATTCGGATTAATTATCGAGAAGAGGAAATAAACAATATTCAGTCCCTGAAAAGGTGGATCTGGTCGGGGACTAAGACAGCCCCATGATGCCACAGTATGCCCCTAACGAAGGATGTGACTAAAAGCCAATATTCCCGGATCTGGTCTGACGAGATACAGATCCCGTGATATTATAGTGCACCCGTGCCACTGGGACTTTTGACCCGAGATTCGCGGATCTGGGTCAGGCACTAGGATAGGAGAATCAGGGCAGTAGACCCCAAAGATGAATTCACCCTTGATTGATCATTAGTTATGTGGGGGAATAGTAGGCATGTGAAGCTATAGTGACGAAATATTATAATTAAAGGTATTATGATTATAATATATTTTATATTGAAATATATTATTATAAAGGTAATTATAATGAAGAGAGAGAGAGGATAAATCTCTCTTTCCCCTCTCTCGAGTTCATCTTCCGACACGAGACCTCACCGCCCCTTACTCTCTCTCCCCCTTGTGCTCACGATCGGTGACCGATCCGACGAGATCCGGCGAGATCTCGTACGCACCCACTCCCACAAGCGCCGCCCGTCAGTGCTGCGTCCCGATGAGCCTCCACACGCCCGGCCGCCCTCATCGGAGCTGCCCACGCACGAGCTACTGCGCCCACGCCGCCGGCAGGAGCTGCCGCCCGACGTCCGCTCATATCTGCCGCCCCTTTGCCTACGCGAGCTGGTCGCCACCCCTTGGCTGCCGTCGGAGCCCCCATCTCTTCCTTCCGCCCTCAGCCAGGAGCAGCACCCCGCCCGCCACTAGAGCGCCGCCGCCTGCGCGCAGCTGCAGGCCGCTGTGCTTACGCGCCCCATTTTCCGGCCAGCTCTGCTAACAGCCGCTGTCGATTCCTCTGCAACTCCGCCCAACCACCAGCCTCTCCTTTCTCCGGCAAGGTCCCTTTTTCTCCTTGCGAGCTTGATCTTGGGGAAAACCCTAAGTTAATTTCATGAAATTAAACATATGAACTGAAGGAATTAGGAACTTGATCGGCAAAGGACTTCATGAAAGAATCAATTGAATTAGATGGAAGTGATGGGCTGTGAAAGGGTTTAGGTTAATGTATGTTTAAATTATGTATTATGTGATTGGTTGTATTAATTTCGGGGCCCTATAAATAGGGGAGGTGCCGCCGAATTTTCATAAAAATCTCTAAGTATAAATGCCCCATTAGTGTTAAAGTTAACATGCTTAATTGTGGTTTGTTTCCATGATTAATATGCTTAACGATTTCATGTGTTAGATTGGTTAATTTTGGATAATTAAGCAGGCTTAAGGGCATTCTTAGAATCTTAAAAGCAAGATATGCTTGTTAAGTAAGGAAGCATACTTCGAGTAAGTTTTATGTCTTCCAAGCATGATTGAGTTTAGGGATTCATGTGTAATCGTGTTTCATATTTAGATAGGAGATTACTTAAGTGTAGAGGCACTGAGAGTTTCTATCTATTTACTAGATCCTGATTCGGACACGTGAGACGCGACAAGGATCAGAGATTTGATTCTAGTCAGGTAGGCTCTCGCACGGGAGGTTTGTGAGTATTCCTTCCTCCTATCTTGCTTTGATTTTGTGCTCTTATTTCCTCGAGAGGTTCCCAATACATATTCGAGATGGGTTTCCTCATATGTATCGGTTTTACATCTCGAGGAGATTGTTGCTTTCATGTTTTTCTTATGCGTATTTGAGTAGAGTTTACTCCTTAGATACGTATTGACTTCCGATCTCGATGAGGTCACTGATTATTATATATTCAAGATGTTGCTGCCTTGGATATATATATATATATATATATATATATATATATATATATATATATATATATACTTGTTGTTAGGTATTTGTACTAGTAATCTCTTACTTTCGGTCATGATACATCGGATGGATGCCCCGACAGAGGGCGTATAATATCTGGCCACTAGGCCCCGGCAGAGGGCGTATAATATCTGGCCACGAGTACTTGATGCTCCATCGGACGGATGCCCCGGCAGAGGGCGTATAATATCTGACCATCTGGCTCAGTCAAAGAGCGGCATGATAAGTGTTCATTTCAGCATAATTCTATCTATATTTTTGTAGACTTGGCATGAGATTATGAAGATTTGTTGCCCATCGATGCTCAAAATTTGCTTATTTTCATCAACAGGCCTCAATAAGATGACCCTGGAGGAAAGAAAGTATTTCGGTAGAAGCCGGGATCCCGAAGCGCTTAGAAGGACTCATACGGGCTAGTATACGGGCTGACATACGGTCGTATACTAGGCCCTGGAGAACATACGGGCCATCATACGGCCCGTACGACAATTAGCCCGAGGAGTAGCCCGTATACGGGCATATATAGGCCCGTATACGGGCCCGTATGAAGGTGGCTAGCCCGTATATGGGCTGACATGCGCCCGTATACGGGCCCGTACATTGTTAAAATTGGGCGATCTGCAGACCTAGCCGAGGGGTAACTTAGTAAATCTCACCCTCTAAACCCTACGAGTATATAAAGCGAATGTGAAGGGGGTTTAGGGGGATTGGCTGCTAGGGCAAGAGAGGCACCTTGGAGAGAGCATTGGAGGGTCATCTCCTTCAAGGCATAGGAGCAAGAAGAGGGAAGATCGAAGGAGGAGAAGCGAGAAGCTATCAACGGTGATTGCACAAATCCCATTCGCTATGTCGTTCTTGTTTTCTTCTATCTTTGTTGTGAATTGTTGCCCCCCTTTCATGGAGGGCTAATTTTGTAGATGCTTGGGTGATTGGTGAACCCTTGGACATGTTCTAATTAATGTCTCCTCTCTATTTTGATTACTTGATTGCATTGCTTGAGTCTATTGGATGTTTTAATGTGAGTTGATCCCTCTACGTTGCGAGAGCCCGGAGGGATCTTCGTAGTCCATACGGGGGAAGAAGCGAACGCCTCCCCGTGTGTAGACCATCTCCAATAGAAAGGATTGCGAGTACACCGGAAACCCGGGTACTTAGGAGAGCGACCCCTTTAGACGTATTATTCTTGTAATCCTTCCAAGACATAGGTTCGAGAACATCATCGGTAAGGGCACTAGGATTAGTAGCTCACCTCGGGATTAGAGAGTGAGTGAAAGCACGATAGGAACCCTTGGCCAACAGAACAATCGAGTAATTAAAGTAGAGAAGGGCATTTATATATTTGAAGTCCGAGGGGGATCCAATTACCCGGGCATCCCCTTTTTATGATCATTTAACTCCAAGAAGTATTCAATTCCCCAGTTTATATTTTCCTTTAAGTAGTTTAGAACTAGCATAACCAACCATTTTCTCGGATTGATTAGATAGTAGACAATTACTAAATACTAGTACTTCTTTCTCCCTGTGGATCGATAACCCGACTTCTATGTCCACTCTTATTACTTGATACGACCCGTACACTTGCGTATTTTTAGCGCATCGCAGCGTTTTCTGGCCATGTGCACATGATTATTATAGCGCTATCCGGCTTAGGCCGAAGACGATACTGAGTACATCTTAAGCCGTAGACATCTTAGTATCATATATACTAGAGATTGAGTACATCTGTGGATTTATCCATATTCCAATTACTTGTTATTTGCTAGTGATTTATGACCCACTCGCATGTTTGCTTTTGATCAATCTTATTTCTTGTTTATGGCTTCCGCCTCTTTTATTGTTTATGCGACCCTACTGGTCCTATTTCTTTAGGCTCATGCACTTGGCTTGTGTGTTTCTCAGGTTCAGACGAGGAGGAGTAGGGTCGAGCTTAGACGGGGATATACCGAGTAGTTGACTCGGTTACTTGTATTTATCTCGAGGTCTGCGTACCTCTTTTATCTTGTGTGAGACTTGTATGTTGTACTCCTTTGTTGTATGGATTTCTAGGGGTGACTGGACTAGATCCTAGTCTTGGGTTGTGTAAACCCGGTATTATACTTGTACAGAGTTGTATAAACGCCTTTCTTCTTCCGTTGTTATCATTATCTCTGAATACTTATCGTATAAGACTCTCTGAGGCCTTGCACCTGAATGGGGACTAGTCCCTGTTTGGGTGCGGCCGGTTGTCTACGTGCTTGGGCCGTGGTTCGGGGCGTGACACTAATACTGGATCCACTATACCCCTATTTGGGGGAATAAGAGGGACACTCGGAGGAAGTGCAAGAGAGTTCCGCTCCATCAAGGCTAGAAGCAGTGAAGATCAAGAAAAAGAAGCAAAAATCCTTTTGACCTACAATATAATGGAAGAAGGTACAAGAGAAGAGGGTAAGCATAAAACCATCGTCTCAGAGCACTTCCAATGGAAGCCCAGGTATGGAGAATAACAATAGACCAATTTATGCCAACTTGGGAATGTTTTTATTCAGACAGTGCTTTAAGGGAGGAGCCAATGAAAGCTTTAAGGTATTTGAACCCCCATGAGGTAAGGTGAAGGTACGTCAAGCTAGTGATGTTAAACAAGCTCTTCTTGGGAGGCAACCCATGTCCTAGAAATTTTCATTAGTTAAAATTTCTTTTGATTAGTTAGATTGTATGTGCTTGGAATAAATGAATGAGATGTTTCATGTTCGTTTTCATAGTATATTGTACCATCTTGCTGGTTGTCGATCCATTCATTGCCCTAGATTCATAATTGTCATTATGTAGCGAGGAGGATTCTAATGGTGTCCAAGATTGGCTGCATAAGCGAGACCTAGGCCCATACGAGGTGTCATACGGCCTATCATATGGCCGTATGGACCCTCCAGTGGGATACACGGTCTGTCATACGGCCCGTATACAGGGCCGTATGACCCATCTAATGCCATATACGGGCAGATATATAGCCCGTATACCCGGGCCATATACAGCAGTATTTAGGGCGTTATAAAGACAATATCCCCATTTCTTTTTCAAACCCTAGCTGACCCCACTATCCTCCACATTGATTCGAGTCCTCTCTTTGTCAACGCGGCCTATACTCTTGGTTTGGGCGCTTATTCTCTCTAGGTATGATCTCTAATGCCTTGATTTGTTGATTATATCCATAATCACCATGCTTAGAAACCTAGGGATTGAATGAATTTATTTTTAATGGTATTGAGATGATTAAATGCCTTTTTATGTCAAATTTCTATGGGAATGTATTGATTTAAGGCATGTTTAGAGTTTAGGAAGAGAAATGGAGATAAATGACATGTAAATGGGGTTGTATACGCCGTTGGGGGTCGGCACCGCCGCCCCAGGCGCATACAAGCTGTATATCAGCTCATTAGGCCCTCAGGTGTACCCATATGGGCTGATATACAGCCCGTATGGAACATCATATGGCTCCCAGGTGGAGTCATATGGGTCGTATACCTGCCCGTATGGATGCCCGTATAGGGCCCATCAAGGGCTGTAATGCGCAATTTTTGTTTAGTTAATCTTTCAATACTCCCATTCGCATTATCACCACTTTCAATTGTTTTGTAGACATGCCGAGGAAAGTAATAGCATCCAAGAGGTGAAGGACCGGAGAAGGCTCCTTCACCACACCGCAGTTTGAAGAGGAGCGCTTCTTCTACCGCTACCAAAGGCTGGCCGCCAAGCCCTTTGGGCAAACGCTGTACATCGATTGGAGAGTGGCCATCGAGCTTGGGATCGCAGACCGAGTGCAGAGCATGTTCGAGGTTGGTGGATGGGACAAGGTGTTCTCCATCAACCCCGAGACCTTCCGCTAGGTGACTCTAGAGGTCCTGAGTACGTTTGAGGCCAACTGGAGTGCCATCCAGGAGCACTCCCTCACATCAATCTCATTTCAGCTCTTCAGGGAGAAGAAGACCATGAGCTACATCCGTTTCTCGATGCTCATGGGGTTTTACGATAGGGACGCCTTCCACACTCGTCTCCTCACTTCCTTCCCCGAGGACATCATCACACCCACATGCTACTGGCTCCAGCTTGGGGGACGCCATGGGAACTAGAGTGCTTCCTGCATGAGTGATCAGGTCCACCACTTCATCCATGCCGTAGTTAGCAGCTCCATCGCGGGGTGAGATGACAGCAAAGGGAAGATCACCATCAGCGACCTTTTCATTCACTACAGTATTGTCGAGAGGGTACCTATCCATTTAAGGTATGTACTCGCCAACTACTTGGTACACCAGGGGACCTACACCCAGCTAAAGACCATCACTGCGGGGCCTTATATTACCTGCCTCATCATTGGTATGGGCCTCGAGGGGAAGACGGAGGGCATGGAGAGACTCCAGCTTATGATCGGCTTAGAGATGAGCACTTTGTGCCAGATGGGGCTCATCAAGCACTCCGGGAGCCGCTACACACTTGTCAGCCAAAGCGCCAACAGCTCTGAGGATTACGAGGAGTCTTACTTAGAGGACTTCGACATCCCGTCTCCCGCAGGTGAGCTCCTATCTTCAGCGAGCAGGAGCCGATTCGAGCGGCTGGAGGAGCAGATCTCGGACATTCGCGCCGCCAAGGTTACGATCCTCACGGAGCTGTCTCCCTTCATCAGCGGGCATCCAGCATTCGCTCCTCCTCCAACACAGGGACCCCCCAGAGCAGCACCCGAGGCACCAGCAGTTGACCCGGCCGCTGGAGGACTTAGACATTTCTTTTCATTGTATTGATGAGATTTTATTTTCTTGTGCACTTTTTCTTTCTTGATTGTTGAACTTATGACTTTATTTTCCGCACCATGTATGGTATCAAGGGCATCGCCCTACTACACTTATCCTCCTGTTTATTTTCTATGGGTTCCTTTACTTTCCCATTCTTTTTTTATGGAGACATGATGATCTTTCCCTTGATTTGCAGAGATGGAACTTGTATCAACATTCCCCGATAGGCGCCAAGCACTAACTTCATGGAAACCGATTGGCGCAACAAATTAACCGGGGAAGTTTTACTTCACCTTTCTCCATGCATATTTAATTTTGGGATTATTGCGTACATTATGGACAATGTACAATTTTAAGTGTGGAGATGGGTAGCTACCTAACCTTTATCTTTGTACATCCATAGAAAACCTTTAAGTGTGGAGATAGGTAGCTATTAGTGAAATTCATTGCAAATTTTTAAATTTTTCATAACTAGCATGCCTCGACAAAGGCCTTAAGGAAGCATGTTGGCACACTCTATTTCTAGGGCATCACCTTGGCACATAATTTTGTTAAACTCTCCTATGAAACACCATGAGCATTTAAAGAACATCTCCGTGACAATTATGATTTTTAGAGACAATTGATAACCCATTGCCATGTTCTTTGTACTTTAATAGCTAACACATTTTTCATTGGCTCCAAGAGATCTCGTGGCACTAACTCAATTCATTAACCCCTCATAATATGACCTAGTGGACAAGTAGGGAGAGAATAAAATAGTTGTACATAATAGTCGCGAAGAAATAGAGACAGTGTCCCCCTACTTAGTTTTATGAAGTAGTTTGGGGTTCCGGCTCCCTATAAGAGTGTCCTTTAATTAGAAAAATTATTACTTAGCATGAACACAACCATGCGGAGTTATAACTACATTGGTATCTAAGTGCCCCGGTGCCTGATCAGCATGAGCACTCTGCGAAGAAGACGAACTACACTCTACATTGGTCTTTAATACAGGGAAAGTCGGATCCATTAGGGATGACCAACCCAAAAAAAAAAGTTTGCATCTTCCTATTTGTCTGCCACTTATCTAATCTAAGGGGATTTCACTGATCATAGGGCCCAAAGAACCCTCTAGAGTCCATTAAGGATGTATTTGTCTTGCAAAGTTTTTTTTAGAACATGGCATATGGAGTGAATAAGCTTTGTCTAGAAATATAATGACATCTTACATAAGATCTATTAATGCCCTGACATGGAAATGGGAGAACAAAGCACATGGGAGGTGAACTTGAAAAGAGTTGAGCCATACATTTCATGGCCAAGAGGATGAACACTTATATTTTCTTTCGTTGATTGTTTTTCTTTGCTTGGGGACAAGCAAAACTTTAAGTGTGGAGATGTTTGATAAGTGTTCATTTGAGCATAATTTTATATCATATTCCTATATGCTTGGCATGTAATTTTGAAAACTTTTTGCCCATCGATACTTAAAATGTATTCATTCAGATAAACAGGGCAGAATACCAGGACCCCGGAAGAAAGAAAGCATTTCGAGAGAAACTGGGACCTCAGAACACCCCGAAGGGCCCATACGGGCATTTATATAGGCTAACATACGGCCGTATATTGGCTCCTGAAGGAATATGGGCCAATATATGGCCCGTATGATAGGTTGTATGGAGATGGCTGGCCTATATACGGGTTGATATACAACCCATATGATAGGTTGTATGGAGGTGGTTGGCCCATATACAGGCTGATATGCGCCAGTATATGGGCCCATACGTCGTAAATCTCAACGAATCTGCAATTATAGAAGTGGGCAAATTGGTAAATCTCACCCCTAAAACCCTAGAGGTATAAAAGCTGACTAATTAGGGTTTAGGAAGGGAGGAAGCAGCTTGGTGAAAGAGTCTAATCTTGGGGAAAGCTTGGAGATTGTCATCTTGAAGATATTGGAACAAGAAGAAGGGGAATCATTGGAAGAGGATCAAGGAAGCCATCAACGGTGTATTCATTAGTGTCACTCATTATGATTTCCTTGTTTGTTTTCATCTTTGTTTTGTGTTGTTGCCCCCTTTTCATGGAGGGCTAATCTTGCAGATGCTTGGATAATTGATAAACCCTTGGACATGTTTTAATTAATGTTATCTCTCTATCTTTGATTGTTTGGTTAAATTTCATTGAGTCTATTGGATGTTTTAATTTATGTTAATCCCTCTACGTTGTGAGATCCCGGAGGGATTTTCGTAGTCCATATGGGGGAAGAATCGAACGCCTCCCAATGTGTAGACCAACTCCAATAGAGGGGATATCGACTGTGAGTATACAGGGAACCCGGGTAGTAAGGAGAGCGAGTCCTTTAGATGTATTATTCCCATAATCTCTCTAAGAATTAGGTTCCCTAGAACATCATCGATAAGGGCACTAGGATTAGTAACTCGCCTCGAGAGAGGGAGTGAAAGCACCATAGGAACTCTTAGCCAATGATCAACCATATGTCGAGATAGAGAGTAGCATTCATCTTTTAGAAGTCCAAGGGGGATTCAATTGTCTGAGCCTCCCCATTTTTATGATTGTATAACCCCAGGAGTAACTCAATTTCCTTGTGTTGTATTTTTAATTGATTAGTTTAGAATTAGCATAATCAACCACCTTTGGATAAACTAGATAGTATATGAATAGTGGGTACTAGTACTTCCATCTCCCTGAGGATCGATAACCTGACTTTCAAGTCCACTCTATTACTTGTTACGACCCGTACACTTGCAGTTGAATCGCATCAAACGGCATTACTAAAAATTCGAAATGCCATATCGGGTTCGGAATTCTATCTTTGGCACATTCTCCTCTCTTACCCGTAATTTATGATAGCCCAACATCATATCAATCTTGGAGAACACATAGGCTCCTCGTAGCTGTTCAAACAAATCGTCAATACGTGGTAACGGATACTGGTTCCAGATAGTAATATCATTCAGCTATCTATAGTCCACGCACATCTGTATGGAGCTATCCTTCTGCTTCACGAATAGCACAGACGCATCCCAAGGGGAGATACTAGGTCTGATAAACCCTTCTCCAGTAGCTCATCCAGTTGGGCCTTCAATTCTTTCAACTCTACTAGAGCCATCCTGTGTGGTGCCCTAGAGATCAAAGTTGTTCCTAGAACCAACTCAATAGAAAACTCCACGCCTCTGTGCGGTGGTAAACCAGGTAAGTCTTGGAATACGTCAAGTTACTCGCACGCCACGGCTATATCCTAGACCTCTGCCATAGGGATTTTTGCTTCCACCACGTTTGCCAAACAGGCTTCATCTGTCTTGGCTCGTCTCCTATAGAAGAGAATCTTCGTCTCTTCCAGACGTTGGAAATATACCATCTTATAATAACAATCAACCTTGGTATAGTGGAAAGATAACCAATCCATCCCTAGGATCGCATCAAAGGCTAAGATTCTCATCGGGATTATATTAGCTAAGAGCTCCTGGTCGCCTATTTTTACACCACATCCCTCATAGGCTACATAAACAATCATTGAACTACCTATGGGGGATACCACAATCATTGGTTCTACTAGTCTAGTAGCATACACATTCTAAGGCAATGTGAAAGAAGTAGCGATGTAGGAGTGTGTAGGACCTGGATCAATCAATATTCAGGCATTGATAATACAAATCTGTACCATACCTGCAATGACGTCTATTGTGTTCACAGCTCGCTGTTGCATCATTAAAAAGGCCTAGGCCTAAAGCTGGGATGGGGCCCCACGGCCTCCTCCTCGAGACCTTCCACCAGAAGACCATCCTCGGTTGTCTCCAGCACCACCCATAACAAAAAAATCCCTACGTCTGATGCGCAGGTGTGGTCTCCAGTACTAGCCTGTGGAGCGACTCCGCTCCCTTGGGTCAGTAGTGGGCACTCCTTCTTGTAATGCCCCGGCTACTTGCAGTAAAAGTACACATCGGCACTACAAGCCCCATAATGATACTTATTGCAAACTGGGCACTGTGGCTTCCCTCTCTTGTTGCCACTTGATGAGGACCCACCGCTATTGCTGTTGCTCTTTTTTGTGGGCCTTGTGTTTCCCCTTACTTTGGAGCTTGGGCTACTCCTCTTATTTCACTTCTCGAGCCTTTGTTTCTACTTGTTCACAACCCTCTCAACTCGGAGTGAAAACTCGACTACACCTCTAAAATCTTCAAGTCTAGAAGCCATGACACGAATCTTCATCTCATCTTGAAGTCCCTCCTTGAACTTCCTACATTGGTTCCAGGGATCCTTCACCCTCTTAGGTGCATAACGGCTCAGTGGAGTAAATTTGGCCGGATATTTGGTCACTTTTGAGTTTCCTTGGGTCAGATAGATAAATTATGCTCTTTTTGCATCCCGGTGAACTCGAGGTGAGTACTCCCTCTTGAAGGCCTTTTTAAATTCCGGCCAAGTCCAAACACTAGATCTGGGAAGGCACATACGAGCCGATTCCCACCATAGCAACGCTTTTTGTCCCAACCGCAGCTGCACTGTAACGACTATCTCAACTTCCGAGATCCTCATGGCCTCGAACACCATTTCTACTTATCTGATCCAAGCTTTAGCTTCAGTTGGATCTTGTGTCCCGAGGAACTGATTAAGCCCCATTTGTCGGGCTCGAGTCACATAAACCTGATTCTTGATATTGTTGTTGTTGTTGTTGTTGAAAATTGGGGAAAGCAGCAAATGACTGCACTATCCACTCAAAGAATTGTTGCATCCGAGGGAATTGTTGCATTCCCGGCTTGTATTCCGTGAAAGATACGCATGAGAGGCATCACCATATTCTTCTAGTTCGGGGGCATCTACGTGCGGCTCCTCCACAGGTATGTCACGTGGTACCCTAGGAGGTTTCCCACGTCCTTCTTTCGACAGCATTCTGTAACATCCAACAAGTTTTAGTTAAACAACATAAATCTTCTTAGCAATTTATACAACTAATTCATTATGTTAAATGACTTTGACTCCCACCCTAAGGCTCTGATTAATTACCTCTAGAACTCTAAGGTCTAGGAGCAACTCTCTCTGATACCACTAAATGTAACACCCATCTCTTTACTGAGACATATGTCACACCAGTCAGGTCAAGAGGGTATCCTGTACCTAAGGTTGTAAATTTTAAAATCTAATAATAATGAAGTACTCAAATCAAAGCAAAATGACATAAGCATAACCGGTTACACACCGAGAGTGATATTCAAACCAAGGTCATAATAGAGTACAACATAAGAAGTCTTGGGCAACAACAGCCCCAAATATATGGAAGCAAATAGAACATAGTATCATATACAACACGATAAGACTAAAAATAAAGATATGGTATGCCAGAGTCAGCTAGACTTCGATCTTCACTCCCGTCATGAGCTACTACTCAGATCTCTGTCTAGATCCTGCAATGTAAAAACAATAACCAAAGGGACTGAGCTATACAAGCTTAGTGAGTATGGACAAATCTGACAGGTATTATACATATCTGTCTTTCGATAGAAACTATACTAACATAATAGTACGTGTACATAAGCAAATATAAATAATGAGGGTCTGCATAATTATCTTAAATCATGATAAGGATGCCAACAAAACAAAAAACCAGAAGAAAACACATATGCGATCTCACGTTATAACAAGCATATAATAAACATGTATATGCAATGACCTCGTATCATACAAGCAAGTCTAGTTTGAATATCTCAGGAAGGACTCTAACTCCCATCAAGGAACAGAGGTATATATCTACATGATCCTGATCACCGGGAATAGAGGTATACATCTACATGCGCCCGATACCTGACGATCAGCAGTATATATACGTCTACATGTGTATGTCAAGTATGCATCTCGTATCCGATACGGGCACTCACAACAGTTACTGTTTTTATAAAAATAACGATTTTCGCAAACATTTTTGTTTTATGAAAGACGATTGAAAACAAAGTCTCTTTCTTAACCCAGTATCGTCTACTTAATTTCTGGGCTCTATCCTGAGCTCTATTGGATCCCTTATACATATCTAACTAAGGTGGGGCCGATGATACATACAATAATCCATTTCTACGATTTATGGTTTCACTTTACCATTTATCATGCTCTTTAAATTTTAAACAAATAAGCAAGCATGAAATCACTATACTAAAATAGCGATGAAATCGATCGGCATCCACAAATCGATAAAACTCATATAAAGCATGAATAAATCGGTTTACAATAAATACATGCATAAACAAACTATATAGGGATGTCCACTCACATGAGTCCTTCGAAAATTCCTAGGTCTGGCTCGGTCCTGCTGATGCTCCAGGGGGACCTTTACCCTTTTCTAGAATTTACAAGGACAACTAAATAAATATGAAAGTCATATTTTCCATAACTTAGTTCTATTTCTTTAAAATACGGAGATTTATGAATACGAAAATCCGTATTCTTAACTTATACCCTATCTTAGACTCAAAGCAGTATATTAAAGGCACTTAGTTAACTTGACCATGCTTTCACCTAACATGCATTTTCATATTTCTAGAGAGCATGAAAACAAATACGGAATTTACTCATAATAGGAGGTTTAACTACCTTCATCCTTAGCATAATTAGAGGGCTCTAACATGCTTTATCAAAGCAATTAGATGCTATACATAATCATGGAGGTTAATCATGTATTTTCAGAAAAATTTGGCAGCACCTCTTTTATTTTTAGAGCTCCAAAAATTATACAAACATTCCTCATTAACATCAAAATTAAACACATGAATACATGGCAATTCAGTCTACAACCATTAATCACTTGTTTCTACACAATATCATCATTCTTCTAACGATTCCATGCCTTTTTCATCCCTTAATTAAAATTCATGCAAGTCCAAGCCCTTAATCTAGGGTTATCCCCCAATTCCAACCATTTCATCAAATTCACACCAAGTTAGCCTAATTTCCATCTACCTTGTTTCCAAAAGAAACAGTGGTTTGCTGAAATATTGTTCAACTCGAGGGATAGAGGGCTGGTTGTCTACTCGTCGACGAAAGACGAGACGAAGGGTGGCTCGAGCGGCGTCGTAGCCGCGGCTTGGCTCCAGGACAGCTGGCGGCCGACAGACAAGGCAGCGCGTAGCTCTGCAAGGACTGCATGAGGCGGGGTTCGTCTGGCTATGGTGGAGTAGGCCGTAGGAGGGAGCCGGCAGGGTGACGGCGACCAGCCAGGTTGCAGGCGGCGGTTGCTGCTGGCGGCCGGTGTAACACCCATCTCTTTTTCAGGGGACACGTGTCACACCAGCCATGACCAGAGACTGAACCTTGTGCCTAAGGCTGTTTAACTTAATAAATTACAACTTAACGACTTACGAAAGCTAAATAAGCAAGAAAGCTAATATCATAACACACAAATCGAGATACTATTTATTACACACAGATAAAAATACTAACATAGATGGTCTTAACCATAAAAGGAGTTCCACACTCTCCTAATATCAAATACAACAAATCTAAATACATAAAGAACAGAAGGACTGGTTAGAGCCATCTAACGGTGGACAGGACTCTCTCCTCGACTCTAGGTATGATCGAGTACCTGTCTATCTCCTGCAAAATGTCCACAATAAAAAGGGTGAGCTACTCGAGCTTAGTGAGGTTTGAACAATACTGCTAGGTAATACTATACATGTCGCTCAATAATAAATATAAAAATTTTTTAAAGAAATAACTATATGAAAGTAAGAAATCTGAACATAAATATACATCATCAGAAAACAAATTTAATCAATGCAATCTTCTATTCATCAGTACCGGATTATGATTCTAAGACTGTCCTGGTAGAACACATCACACCATAGCCTCCATAGTCAAAACCCATCACATACCTAGAGGAGGACCAGTATAGGATCATTATTAATCTTAATGATATCAATGTAACCTACACCTCTACTTCTATACAGCGGAACCAGAGTGTAAGCAGGTAGAACTCATCACATCCTGAGCCTTCTAGTCTGAACTCATCACGCTCCATTGGGCTATCATGTATATACGTATACTATGCACCCTACGGGTATAGAAAGGGGGTTTTCGTTTCTTGAAAACAGAGGAGTATAAAAGAGATAGTTTGGATAAGAAGAAGTACAGAGTTTAAAGGTACCCTTTTCCTAACCTAGTACCGTACTAACTGGCCCTAGCACGGGGCCACCTCTAATGCAAGCAAGCATATTAGTATGGTGTCGCACAGTGATACCTTTTTCAAATACTCATCATATCATTTCATATACTCTTTTCTTTCTTTAGCACGTATTTTCAAAGTATACTTCTTTTCTAGAAGTTTTATCTATAAATACATGCTTTTACAAAATACATAGCATTTTCAAGAGTTTAAAATACTAAAGAAACATGCCGTTCAATTTCAAGTATATCTTTATGAAAACTCTGTAAAAATACGAGTAATGTGCAGTTATATTCCCTCACCTGAGTCTAATAGTTTCTAAGTTTGGCTCGGTCCTTCAGTAGTGGCTTTGTCCTTGCCTTTTGTCCTCATAAATAGAATACGAAATTTCAGAATTACGAACACCGTATTCTAATTTCATACTCTACTTAGACTGGTTAGAATATGATAATTCCATAAAGTCAATTTAAAGCACGATTTCTCATAACATGAACTTTCGTATTTCTAAAGAATTAAAATACGAAATTGACAAATTAAGGGAATTAGCTTTTCTTTATCTTAATCTCAATTTAAGAGTTTCTAACATGCTTTTTAAGGATAATTATGTGCTAAGCATGATCATGGAGATTTAATCAACTATAATTACTTAAGATTTTCTATGAAAATTCAGCAACACCTCCTCTATTTGGAGGGCCCAGAAATTATACAAACATACACCAAGTATAGCACTTAATTAATCTCATGATATACATGCTACTTTAACAACAACATTCCATCAAATTAACATCATCTTAATAACCTTTCCCAGCCTCTATCCTTCATTCTAACATTCATACCATTAGCCCCTAAGCTCATCCACTTAATCTCATCAAATACTTCCAAATCCCCATCATTTACTTAACCCTTTGTACCTTGGTTCTCCAAGTGCTAGCTACTTGCCGGAGAAGGGAAATTGGAAGGAAATACTCGACGGAGGGGCTGGCTGGACAGAGGGATGGCTTCGTGGCCAGATCTGGCTACATTTGGGCCCGTGCGCCTGTGGAGAAGGGACAGGCGCGCCTATGCGCGTGGTGGCAGCAAGAGGTGGCATTGACGCGCTACAAGATGTCACCGGGGTTGATGGAAGGCGGGCGGAGCCCGCGCTGCTCTGACCTAGGCGTGTGGTGCGGCTTGTGCTGGGGGCGGCTGACTGGATGGGTACAGGCGTATCTGAGGTCAGTCGGGAGGAGAACCGTGGCGGCTACAGGCGGTCGCAGCTGCTCGTCGGAGAAGCTGGACGAGAAGAAGGAAAAGGGCACGAGTAGCTCTGCCAGTCGCGCAAAAGAGAGATAGAAGAGGGATCGTGAGGGAGAGAAGATGAGAACTTCTCTCTCTCACTTTTTCTTATAAAGAAAATAAATTAACTTTGAGAATAATAATATTTTAATTAAATTATTTATATAACTCCCTTATTGTATGAAAACGAGAGAAGAAAATTTTCCGACCAGATATGTTTCTTACGGATCTACATAATTGTTGTAATATTTTATTCTTTTATAAATTAATTTATTCTTTACGTCTATTCAAGAGGGTCATGGACCCTCATCAGTAACTTCAAATGGCCTGATTTACATGCAGGCCGGGATCCATATTTTCCAGCTTTTGACTTGAGCATATCTACTTTATCGAGTCCCCAACTTTTTCCAATATTCCCCAACTATTTAATCAAAGTTAATTAACACTTAATAAATCTTCCAATTAGTTAACCGAGATTATTCTCTTCAATCCACCTCAATCTATTTCATGTCTAATTGGCCTTGCCCAATACGGTCTTCTCTGGCCCAAATTGTTACGAGACTGGATTTTAACTTCATAAATTCCCGATTTTCACTTAATTGAGTTTAAAAGTAATTAACTCATTTTCTGTATTAATTAATCTCATGAAATTTTTCAAAAATTTCTAATTATTTATTTAAAATATTTCGGGGTGTTACAATTCTCCCACCCTTACAAAATTTCGTCCCCGAAATTTCCTTACATGGTTTACTAAAACAACTGAGGATACTGTGCCAACATTTGATCCTCTTTCTCCCAACTGGCTTCCTCCACTTGGTAATGACTCCATAATACCTTGACCAGATGTACTACCATGTTTCTCAACACTTGTTCGCTCTTGTCGAGGATGTGTATCGGTCCCTTTACGTATGTCAGGTTGGGTACTAGTTCTATGGTTTGTCCCGCCAGAACTTTACTTGGATCCTTGAAGCACTTCCGCAGTACCGATACATGAAATACATCGTGCAGTCTCGATAGCTCCTCTGGTAAGGCAAGCCGGTAAGCTACAAGACCTACCCTATCTACTATCTCATACGGTCTGATGTACCGAGGGCTCAACTTTCCCCATTTTTGGAATCTCTATACCCCCTTCCACAAAGACACTTTCAGGAATACCTCATCTCTAACTTCAAATTCTAAATCCTGGTGACGGTTGTTGGCATAACCCCGCTGTCTATTTTGAGCTTTCCTTAGCCGTTTTCTAATAAGCTTGACCTTCTTCGAGGTTTGTTGACCCAATTCCAGGCCTAAAATCTTCCTCTCTCCTTCTTCATCACAACATAGTGGGGTCCTGCACCTCCTGCCATATAGTGCTTCGTAAGGTGGCATGCCAATATTGTTCTGGTAGCTGTTGTTGTACGCAAACTCCAATAGTCCAAGATTCTCGTTCCAGTTCCCGGGGAGTTCCATCACACATGCTCGGAGAAGATATTCAAGTATATGGATGGTCCTCTCCGACTGTCCATCTTTCTCTGGATGGTATGCCATACCAAAGTTCAGTTGCGTCCCCAAAGCCTTATGCAGACTCTTCAGAAGTGAGAGGTAAATCTAGGGTCTCTATCTAACACGATCGACACAGGTAAGCCATGTAGGCTTATAATGCGATCAGCGTACATTAGGTACCAACCTATCTCAAGAGTATCTTGTCTTAATCGGGGAGGAAGTGGGCCGGACTTGGTTAGTACGCCAATGATTACCCATATGGCGTCCTTGAGTTGACTAGTTCAGGTAGACCGGTTATATAATCCATAGCTATCTTTTCCCACTTCCATTATGGGATCTCCGATTGTACCAACAACCCTAGTGGCTTCTTGTGCTCCTTTAGACATAGTTTTCTTTGATGTTGGAGTACATCTTTGTGCTCCTTGGGTGCATCGCATAGGCCGAGCAATATGCTTCATCCATTATTTGTTGCTTGAGGGCCTCATAAATCTGGGCACCTACCATCACCTCTCCATCTGAAGATAGAGAGTAGTCACCAAGTCTTCCCCCTTGTAGCTTTTCAACAAGCTTAATTATCTTGTGGTCTTTTCGTTGAGCCTTCTTAGTCTGTGATATCAACGTTGGGCTTAGGTGGAAACTTGCTAATAACACCCCCAGCTCATCCACTGAGAACTGGACCTCAGTGGATCTCAACTCATGAACTTGGGCATAGTTGGTAGTATAATACCCTGATTTTTTTTCGACTTCGATAAATCACTAAGTGGAATGATAGATTGAACAAGATGAAGAAAAGAAAAGAAGAATGACTAATTATGTATTTAATGAAGAGAAAGGAGGTTTGGGATTTAATTGAAGTATAGGGGTTAAATTGCAAAATGTCAATATGGGATGTTATAGGGGTTAAATTGCAAAATGTCAAAAAAAAAAAAAAAAAAAAAAACTTCTTAACCGCCAGATCACATGTTTCCCGGAAGTTCTTCTCTTGTTCATTTGCTATATTGCCCTCATCTTTTCTCAAAATTATTCAAATGTTCATGCCTCTCATTCTCTCTTTCTATTCCTTCTTATCCTCTCTTCTTTCTCCCTACCTCTTTTCTCTCTCTTTCTCAAATTTTTCATTCTCTCATCCGTGAGCATAGGCTGGCGAGCTGGCGAGCTTGGTGTATATATCTTTTATACATAGGCAAATACTAAACACATAAACTTAAAGTCTTGAAAGCGACCTAAGCGTCCCTATTACCACTCTCCTCCTTAGACTTCTAGTTCACTTTGGGGTGGGGAATCAAAGAAATAAAGGGGTGAGCTGAAATAGCCGATAAGGTAAACATGGCTATGACGAGTAAAAACACATGAACTGTGAAAGTAGAGTCATTGAAATAACAACATCATGGAGGTACTAAACATCAAACATAAGCATCAAACAGGTGAAAAGATATCATGAATAGTCTGGATGTCATAAAACTTGTCAAGGCTAACCGCCGTGACTTCATTCTTACTTTTCATAAATGTGTCAGGGCTAACCGCCATGACACCATACTTATTATCCACTGGGTCTACCAATTCCAGGGATATGCTTTACCCAATGCATTGGAGGGCTGTATAATTCCGGGCCCACCCGTCAACATAACATTTATCCAGACTTAAAAAGCAGAAATAAAGCATTGAATCCCAAGGAAAATAAAGGATTTCAAATATTCCTTGTTCATAAGGAGGCCAGAAGCCATAGAGCACATATAAAGAATTCAACCATGGAAAAGCGTCAAGGTTAACCCATAGAAATCAAAATACTGCAAGAAAAGGGTTAACTTTACCCCATCAAAAAAAGTGGATCCCTTACCTTAGCTTGTCTTTGTCTTGTCTTACTGTCAACCCCCTTGTGGATTTTCTACGGTCATAACCCCTTGTGGATTCTCGTTCCAGTTCCCGGGGAGTTCCATCACACATGCTCGGAGAAGATATTCAAGTATATGGATGGTCCTCTCCGACTGTCCATCTTTCTCTGGATGGTATGCCATACCAAAGTTCAGTTGCGTCCCCAAAGCCTTATGCAGACTCTTCAGAAGTGAGAGGTAAATCTAGGGTCTCTATCTAACACGATCGACACAGGTAAGCCATGTAGGCTTATAATCTGATCCACGTACATTCGTGCCAACCTATCTCAAGAGTATCTTGTCTTAATCGGGAGGAAGTGGACGGACTTGGTTAGTCTGCCAATGATTACCCATATGGCGTCCTTGAGTTGACTAGTTCAGGGTAGACCAGTTATATAATCCATAGCTATCTTTTCCCACTTCCATTATGGGATCTCCAGTGTACCAACAACCCTAGTGGCTTCTTGTGCTCCTTTAGACATAGTTTTCTTTGATGTTGGAGTACATCTTTGTGCTCCTTGGGTGCATCGCATAGGCCGAGCAATATGCTTCATCCATTATTTGTTGCTTGAGGGCCTCATAAATCTGGGCACCTACCATCACCTCTCCATCTGAAGATAGAGAGTAGTCACCAAGTCTTCCCCCTTGTAGCTTTTCAACAAGCTTAATTATCTTGTGGTCTTTTCGTTGAGCCTTCTTAGTCTGTGATATCAACGTTGGGCTTAGGTGGAAACTTGCTAATAACACCCCCAGCTCATCCACTGAGAACTGGACCTCAGTGGATCTCAACTCATGAACTTGGGCATAGTTGGTAGTATAATACCCTGATTTTTTTTCGACTTCGATAAATCACTAAGTGGAATGATAGATTGAACAAGATGAAGAAAAGAAAAGAAGAATGACTAATTATGTATTTAATGAAGAGAAAGGAGGTTTGGGATTTAATTGAAGTATAGGGGTTAAATTGCAAAATGTCAATATGGGATGTTATAGGGGTTAAATTGCAAAATGTCAAAAAACTTCTTAACCGCTTGGATCACATGTTTCCGGAAGTTCTTCTCTTGTTCATTTGCTATATTGCCCTCATCTTTTCTCAAAATTATTCAAATGTTCATGCCTCTCATTCTCTCTTTCTATTCCTTCTTATCCTCTCTTCTTTTCTCCCTACCTCTTTTTCTCTCTCTTTCTCAAATTTTTCATTCTCTCATCCGTGAGCATAGGTCATGGTGGCGAGCTTGGTGTATATATCTCTTTTATACATAGGCAAATACTAAACACATAAACTTAAAGTCTTGGCGACCTAAGCGTCCTATTACGCCACTCTCCTCCCTTAGACTTCTAGTTCAGCTTTGGGGTGGGAATCAAAGAAATAAAGGGGTGAGCTGAAATAGCCCGATGAAGGTAAACATAGGCTATGACGAGTAAAAACACATACATGAATCGCGGAAAGTAGAGTCATTGAAATAACAACATCATGGAGGTACTAAACATCAAACATAAGCATCAAGCGGTGAAAAGATATCATGAATAGTGCGGATGTCATAAAACTTGTCAAGGCTAACCGCGTGACTTCATTCTTACTTTTCATAAATGTGTCGTGGCTAACCGCCATGACACCATACTTATTATCCACTGGGTCTACCAATTCAGGGGATATGCTTTTACCCAATGCATTGGAGAACGTATAATTAGGGCCCACGTCAACATAACATTTATCCAGACTTAAAAAGCGGAAATAAAGCATTGAATCCCAAGGAAAATAAAGGATTTCAAATATTCCTTGTTCATAAGGAGGCCAGAAGCCATAGAGCACATATAAAGAATTCAACCATGGAAAAGCGTCAAGGTTAACCCATAGAAATCAAAATACTGCAAGAAAAGGGTTAACTTTACCCCATCAAAAAAAGTGGATCCCTTACCTTAGCTTGTCTTTGTCTTGTCTTACTGTCAACCCCCTTGTGGATTTTCTACGGTCATAACCCCTTGTGGATTCTCGTTCCAGTTCCCGGGGAGTTCCATCACACATGCTCGGAGAAGATATTCAAGTATATGGATGGTCCTCTCCGACTGTCCATCTTTCTCTGGATGGTATGCCATACCAAAGTTCAGTTGCGTCCCCAAAGCCTTATGCAGACTCTTCAGAAGTGAGAGGTAAATCTAGGGTCTCTATCTAACACGATCGACACAGGTAAGCCATGTAGGCTTATAATCTGATCCACGTACATTCGTGCCAACCTATCTCAAGAGTATCTTGTCTTAATCGGGAGGAAGTGGACGGACTTGGTTAGTCTGCCAATGATTACCCATATGGCGTCCTTGAGTTGACTAGTTCAGGGTAGACCAGTTATATAATCCATAGCTATCTTTTCCCACTTCCATTATGGGATCTCCAGTGTACCAACAACCCTAGTGGCTTCTTGTGCTCCTTTAGACATAGTTTTCTTTGATGTTGGAGTACATCTTTGTGCTCCTTGGGTGCATCGCATAGGCCGAGCAATATGCTTCATCCATTATTTGTTGCTTGAGGGCCTCATAAATCTGGGCACCTACCATCACCTCTCCATGCGAGATAGAGAGTAGTCACCAAGTCTTCCCCTTGTAGCTTTTCAACAAGCTTAATTATCTTGTGGTCTTTTAAGTTGAGCCTTCTTAGTCCTGTGATGATATCAACGTTGGGCTTAGGTGGAAACTTGCTAATAACACCCCCAGCTCATCCACTGAGAACTGGACCTCAGTGGATCTCAACTCATGAACTTGGGCATAGTTGGTAGTATAATACCCTGATTTTTTTTCGACTTCGATAAATCACTAAGTGGAATGATAGATTGAACAAGATGAAGAAAAGAAAAGAAGAATGACTAATTATGTATTTAATGAAGAAAGGAGGTTTGGGATTTAATTGAAGTATAGGGGTTAAATTGCAAAATGTCAATATGGGATGTTATAGGGGTTAAATTGCAAAATGTCAAAAAACTTCTTAACCGCTTGAGATCACATGTTTCCCGGAAGTTCTTCTCTTGTTCATTTGCTATATTGCCCTCATCTTTTCTCAAAATTATTCAAATGTTCATGCCTCTCATTCTCTCTTTCTATTCCTTCTTATCCTCTCTTCTTTCTCCCTACCTCTTTTCTCTCTCTTTCTCAAATTTTTCATTCTCTCATCCGTGAGCATAGGCTGGCGAGCTGGCGAGCTTGGTGTATATATCTTTTATACATAGGCAAATACTAAACACATAAACTTAAAGTCTTGAGCAGCCTAGCGTCCTATTACGCCACTCTCCTCCTTAGACTTCTAGTTCACCTGGGGTGGGGAATCAAAGAAATAAAGGGGGTGAGCTGAAATAGCCCAGTAAGGTAAACATGAACTGTACGAGTAAAAAACACATGAACTGTGAAAGTAGAGTCATTGAAATAACAACATCATGGAGGTACTAAACATCAAACATAAGCATCAAACAGGTGAAAAGATATCATGAATAGTCTGGATGTCATAAAACTTGTCAAGGCTAACCGCCGTGACTTCATTCTTACTTTTCATAAATGTGTCAGGGCTAACCGCCATGACACCATACTTATTATCCACTGGGTCTACCAATTCCAGGGATATGCTTTACCCAATGCATTGGAGGGCTGTATAATTCCGGGCCCACCCGTCAACATAACATTTATCCAGACTTAAAAAGCGGAAATAAAGCATTGAATCCCAAGGAAAATAAAGGATTTCAAATATTCCTTGTTCATAAGGAGGCCAGAAGCCATAGAGCACATATAAAGAATTCAACCATGGAAAAGCGTCAAGGTTAACCCATAGAAATCAAAATACTGCAAGAAAAGGGTTAACTTTACCCCATCAAAAAAGTGGATCCCTTACCTTAGCTTGTCTTTGTCTTGTCTTACTGTCAACCCCCTTGTGGATTTTCTACGGTCATAATAAACGTGAGGTCATTGTCGTTTCAAACCTTTCGTTTACTCATATAGTTTAAAAGCATGATTGTTCAAGCTACGGTAGTCTTTTTGTAAATTTCATATACAAATTGATTTTAAGCTTAAAATTCATGAAAATTTACCGGTATGAACTTATAATAGTCATTCTTCTTTTCTTTTCTTCAAAATCACTAAGTGGAATGATAGATTGAACAAGATGAAGAAAAGAAAAGAAGAATGACTAATTATGTATTTAATGAAGAGAAAGGAGGTTTGGGATTTAATTGAAGTATAGGGGTTAAATTGCAAAATGTCAATATGGGATGTTATAGGGGTTAAATTGCAAAATGTCAAAAAACTTCTTAACCGCAGGATCCACATGTTTCCAGGAAGTTCTTCTCTTGTTCATTTGCTATATTGCCCTCATCTTTTCTCAAAATTATTCAAATGTTCATGCCTCTCATTCTCTATAAATAGACACCTCTACTACTCAACACTTAGCATGATTCCTCTCTTTCTCTCTTGCTCTCTTCTTCATCCTCTAAGGTCCATTGGTGAAGCCCTGCAGAAATCAAGAGTTCAAGAGTTTTCAAAGATCAAGACTAGTCTTCAAGTATTAAGTTTTTCTTTACCAAACTTTCTTTGATACTTATACATATAACCATCCATAACCATCCATAAGAATGAGTTATGAAGAGTTTTACAATGGTTTTTCATCTCTTACACACATAACCATCCATATGAAAGAGTTTTCCAATGTTTTGAAGAGTTTTACAAAGGTTTTTAACCTCCATAGAGGAACATAAATGTGTTTTAACAATCAATCGTATTCCTACTGTCTTTCTCTTTTCTGGAGCAGTAGATGAATTCCTTTTTGTAAACTTTGTATACAAAGGTTGTAGATCATGATGTCTCCTTCGTGCCTGCAAATTTTCAGAATCTTTCATGAAAAATCCAGTTTTTAATGATTTTCCAAAGAGGGACTGCTGGTCTGTTTTTAGTGCAAGTTTGCTACTGGAAACAAGATCTTGTCATCTCTTTCTGGAGTAATAGACGAATTATTTTTCAAAACTTTTGTGAACAAAGGTTGTATATCTTGATGTTTCCTTTATGCCTACAAAATTTCAGAAACTTTCATGAAAAATACAATTTTTAATGAGTTTTACAAAAGGGGCCTGCTGGATCTGTTCTTCTGCTGGAAACTGGACATGTCACCATATTTATGGGGACCATCCAGTGATCTTTGGAACTGGACACAAATAAGAAAGTTTTAGTAAAATATGTTATCTACCACATACGAAAATTTCAGAATTTTTGGACATTTTCTCAGACTTGTGTTGAATTTTTTACCAAGACTGCTGCAGTTTTACGAACCTGCTGTGAATACGTTTTGTTTTGACCACTTAGATCTATTCATATTCACAAGATCCGAACCTGGAATGGTACTTAATGGTTATAAGTTCATACGGTAAATTTTCATGAATTTTAAGCTTAAAATCAATTTGTATATGAAATTTACAAAAGACTACCGTAGGCTTGAACAATCATGCTTTTTAAACTATATGAGTAAGCGAAAGGTTTGAAGCGACAATGACCTCACGTTTATTATGACCGTAGAAAATCCACAAGGGGTTGTGAGTAAGACAAGACAAAGACAAGCTAAGGTAAAGGGATCCACTTTTTGATGGGGTAAAGTTAACCCTTTTCTTGCGGTATTTTGATTTCTATTGGTTAACCTTGGCGCTTTTCCATGGTTGAATTCTCTTTATATGTGCTCTATGGCTTGGCCTCCTTATGAACAAGGAATATTTGAAATCCTTTATTTTCCTTGGGATTCAATACTTTATTTCCGCTTTTTAAGTGCGGATAAATGTTATGTTGTGGTGGGCTAGGAATTATCTGACCCTCGATGCGTTGGGTAAAGCATATCCACAGGAATTGGTAGACCGATGGATAATAAGTATGAATTGCGTGGCGGTTAGCCGTGACACATTTATGAAAAAGTAAGAATGAAGTCACGGCGGTTAGCCTTGACAAGTTTTATGACATCAGTGACTATTCATGATATCTTTTCACTGTTTGATGCTTATGTTTGATGTTTAGTACCTCCATGATGTTGTTATTTCAATGACTCTACTTTCGCTGATTCATGTGTTTTTTCTTTACTTTCAAATGCAGTTCATATTTACCTTTATCAAGGCACATTTCAGCTCACCCCCCTTTATTTCTTTGATTCCCCACCCTGTGAACTAGAAGTCTAAGGAGGAGAGTGGTAGTAATAGGGGCAGCTATAGATTTGCTTTCAGAGGCTTTAAGTTTATGTGTTTAGTATTTGCCTATGTATAAAAGGTTGTAATAATGTATATGGTGTCCTAAACTCCTAAACTCCTAAACTTTTGATATGATCTTGGGAGATGTAATAAAGTATGTAAGGATTATGTATGTTTAAGTTATGTTTTTTGGATTAAACTTGTTAATCTGGAGCTCCGGATTTGGGGGTATTCTGATTAATATCAGCCAAAGTTTAGATAGTTTAGAATTTAGGACAGAATAAAGCAAGTAGTAGGACAGAATAACGCAAGTAGAACGTTTAAAGGAAATATTTTTTAAATAGAGCATGTTATGAAGAGTAATGACATAAGGATTTTTAAGTGATTATTCCTCAACTATGGAAGGATGTGATAATTTGCTAACTCATTTGTGTCTTAGGAAGAAATGGCAAACGACCAATCATCTACAGACGAACAATCTCGGGATGTGCCTATGCCGAACGTTCGACCAATACCGACAGGGGAAGGAATGGATAATATCTCAGCTATTTTAACACAGCTAGCACAAGCTATGGCTGGAAACTCGAATCAAAGGGAACAACCAACGGTAGTACAACTGAAAATGCAGTTACGGTTGGAAGCTGATTCATGAGGCAACATCCTCCATCGTTCGATTAGATGGGTCACGACCCAATTCTAGGCTGAGGATGGATTAACTCAATGGAGAAAATTTTGCTGATGCTTGGGGTGCTCGGACCGCCAAAAGGCAAAGTTAGCTATCTATCGGCTAGATGGGGAGGTGACCGGTGGTGAAGGCGTTAATAAAAATACAAAGGCGAGAGAGAAGAAATTGGCGCGTGGGATGGGAAGGTTTCAAGGCGCTATTTATGAATAAATACTTTCACGAGAGGCTGAGAATCGGGAATGGAAGATGAATTCCCTAGGCCTCAAACAAAAGGAAGATGAAAGGGTTGCGTTGTATGAGGCAAATTTCACTGAACTAGGAAGGTATGCCCTACACTTATGTACTCACAGAAGAAAGGAAGAAAATTCATACGTTTCTACCAAGGTCTTAAGCCGAGAATCTGAAGGTCATTAGCTATGTTAGAATTTGCAAACTACGAAGCTATTGTTAGGTGTGCAACAAATGTGGAACTGGAACACATTAACTTTCTCCAATCCGAAACCACAATGACAAGAAAAGGAAAATGGAACACGGTCAGGAGTTCAAAGGAAGGTAAGCTCCGGGGAAAAAGACAACCACGCCCACGTGCAAAAGTGTGGGAAGAAACACCTTGGCAATCGCTTTACTTGGCTCGGGGAGATGCTTCAAGTGTGGAAAAGAAGGACACCAAGCACGAGATTGTCGGGGAGGCTTGAAGCTTGAGAAAACCAACACCAGGCCCAAAGATCAGCTCAAAATGCACAACTTGGAATAAAATGCTTCAACTGCAATGAGATTGGACATTATGCCAACCAATGTCCTAAACTGAAGATGGCTGGAGGGAATCGACAACAAAGAATCGCAAATCTAATTAAAAGAGCAATCACGAACATTTGCTATCACGACTGCTGAGGTGGAGCAAGAAAATGACGTGGTAAAAGGTATCTTATCCATATGCTCAAAAGATGCTTATACATTATTTGATTCTGGCTCCATGCATTCTTTTATATCATACAAGTATGCCGAGCATATAGATATGCCTTATCAGGAATTAGGCATGAAATTATCTGTGAAAACCCCAAATGGCGGTGTTATAACTACGTCAAGAATCTATAGAGCGTGCCCTGTCAACATTCGTGGAAGGTCCTTACCAGCCGATTTGGTAAGACTCCCGATAGTTGAATTTGACGTTATTCTTGGCATGGATTGGCTCTCTACCAATCGGGCAACTATCAATTGTCATAAGAAAGAAGTCGTCTTCAACTTCTTGAATCAACCAAAGCTAGTATATAAATGTCGAGAGATAAATAGAACTCCGGTTCTAATATCTTATCTTGAGACTGTAACACCCCCAAATCCGGGAGCTCCAGATTGGGTGCGTTAATCCAAAAACATAACTTAAACATACATAATCCTTACATACTTTATTACATCTCCCAAGATCATATCAAAAGTTTAGGAGTTTAGGAGTTTAGGACACCATATACATTATGACAACCTTTTATACATAGGCAAATACTAAACACATAAACTTAAAGTCTTGAGCTGACCTAAGCGTCCTATTACATGGCTCTCCTCCTTAGACTTCTAGTTCACGCGGGGTGGGAATCAAAAGAAAATAAAGGGGTGAGCTGAAATAGCCCGATTAAAGGTAAACATGAGGCTATGCAGTAAAAACACATGAGCTGTGAAAGTAGAGTCATTGAAATAACAACATCATGGAGGTACTAAACATCAAACATAAGCATCAAGCGGTGAAAAGATATCATGAATAGTGCGGATGTCATAAAACTTGTCAAGGCTACTTGGCGTGACTTCATTCTTACTTTTCATAAATGTGTCAAGGCTAACCGCCATGACACCATACTTATTAACCACTGGGTCTACAAATTACAGGGATATGGTTTACCCAATGCATTGGAGGGTCAGATAATTCCGGGCCCGCAAAATTGAACATAACATTTATCCAGACTTAGAAAGCAGAAATAAAGCATTGAATCCCAAAAAAAATAAAGGATTGCAAATATTCCTTGTTCATAAGGAGGCCAGAAGCCATAGAGCACATATAAAGAATTCAACCATGGAAAAGCGTCAAGGTTAACCCATAGAAATCAAAATACTGCAAGAAAAGGGTTAACTTTACCCCGTCAAAAAAGTGGATCCCTTACCTTAGCTTGTCTTTGTCTTGTCTTACTGTCAACCCCCTTGTGGATTTTCTACGGTCATAATAAACGTGAGGTCATTGTCGTTTCCAAACTTTCGCTTACTCATAAAGTTTAAAAGCATGCCTGTTCAAGCTACGGTAGTCTTTTTGTAAATTTCATATACAAAATGATTTTAAGCTTAAAATTCATGAAAATTTACGGTATGAACTTATAACCATTAAGTACCATTCCAGGTTCGGATCTTGTGAATATGAATAGATCTAAGTGGTCAAAACAAAACGTATTCACAGCAGGTTCGTAAAACTGCAGCAGTCTTGGTAAAAAATTCAACACAAGTCTGAGAAAATGTCCAAAATTCTGAAATTTTCGTATGTGGTAGATAACATATTTTACTAAAACTTTCTTATTTGTGTCCAGTTCCAAAGATCACTGGATGGTCCCCATAAATATGGTGACATGTCCAGTTTCCAGCAGAAGAACAGATCCAGCAGGCCCCTTTTGTAAAAATCATTAAAAATTGTATTTTTCATGAAAGTTTCTGAAATTTTGTAGGCATAAAGGAAACATCAAGATATACAACCTTTGTTCACAAAAGTTTTGAAAAATAATTCGTCTATTACTCCAGAAAGAGATGACAAGATCTTGTTTCCAGTAGCAAACTTGCACTAAAAACAGACCAGCAGTCCCTCTTTGGAAAATCATTAAAAACTGGATTTTTCATGAAAGATTCTAAAAATTTGCAGGCACGAAGGAGACATCATGATCTACAACCTTTGTATACAAAGTTTACAAAAAGGAATTCATCTACTGCTCCTCATTCTATCCGATCCCTCCCCTTGGCCATTGGGCTACTTGATTATTTATGGGGCTTTGAGGCGGTGGGGTGCAACTTCATAGAACCTGCCATTTTTTATTTTAATTTTTTAAATACAAAAATCAAGATGATAAACATCATCTTTAAATCATATTATTTTTTTAACTAAAATAAAAAATAAATGAGGCTTCCTTGAAACTTCCTTTATTAAATCATTTATTATATTTTTGTTGTCACTTTTCATTTTAACCCCTAACTTTCTCCATTTTATATATTTGAAAATTCGGGGCATCACATTCTCCCCCCCTTAAATAAATTTCGTCCTCGAAATTTGTATTCGGTAATCTTCAAACAAGTGGGGCTCTATCTAGACAAAGTTCCACTCTACCTAATCTCCAAATTATACTAACTAATGGATAAGGATGCAAAAATATAATACCCTGATTTTTTTTCGACTTCAACAAATCACTAAGTGGAATGATAGATTGAACAAGATGAAGAAAAGAAAAGAAGAATGACTAATTATGTATTTAATGAAGAGAAAGGAGGTTTGGGATTTAATTGAAGTATAGGGGTTAAATTGCAAAATGTCAATTTGGGATGTTATAGGGGTTAAATTGCAAAATGTCAAAAAAAAAAAATTTCTTCTTAACCGCCAGATCACATGTTTCCAGGAAGTTCTTCTCTTGTTCATTTGCTATATTGCCCTCATCTTTTCTCAAAATTATTCAAATGTTCATGCCTCTCATTCTCTATAAATAGACACCTCTACTACTCAACACTTAGCATGATTCCTCTCTTTCTCTCTTGCTCTCTTCTTCATCCTCTAAGTTCCATTGGTGAAGCCCTGCAGAAATCAAGAGTTCAAGAGTTTTCAAAGATCAAGACTAGTCTTCAAGTATTAAGTTTTTCTTTTACCAAACTTTCTTTGATACTTATACATATAACCATCCATAACCATCCATAAGAATGAGTTATGAAGAGTTTTACAATGGTTTTAATCTCTTACACACATAACCATCCATATGAATGAGTTTTCCAATGTTATGAAGAGTTTTACAAAGGTTTTTAATCTCCATAGAGGAACATAAATGTGTTTTAACAATCAATGCATTATTCCTACAGTCTTTCTCTTTTCTGGAGCAGTAGACGAATTCCTTTTTGTAAACTTTGTATACAAAGGTTGTAGATCATGATGTCTCCTTCATGCCTGAAAATTTTCAGAATCTTTCATGAAAAATCCAGTTTTAATGATTTTCCAAAGAGGGACTGCTGGTCTGTTTTTAGTGCAAGTTTGCTACTGGAAACAAGATCTTGTCATCTCTTTCTGGAGTAATATACGAATTATTTTTCAAAAACTTTGTGAACAAATATTGTAGATCTTGAAGTCTCCTTTCTGCTTGCAAACTTTCAGAATTTTTCATGAAAAATACAGTTTTTAATGGTTTTTCCAATAAGGGACTGTTGGATCTGTTCTTCTGCTGGAAACTGGACATGTCACCATATTTCTGGGGACTATACAGTGATATTTGGAACTGGATACAAATAAGAAAGTTTTAGTAAAAGATGTTATCTACCACATACGAAAATTTCATAATTTTTGGACATTTCCTCAGACTTGTGTTGAACTTTTACCAAGACTGCTGCAGTTTTACGAACCTGCTGTGAATACGTTTTGTTTTGACCACTTAGATCTATTCATATTCACAAGATCCGAACCTGGAATGGTACTTAATGGTTATAAGTTCATACCGGTAAATTTTCATGAATTTTAAGCTTAAAATCAATTTGTATATGAAATTTACAAAAAGACAACCGTAGCTTGAACAATCATGCTTTTAAACTATATATGAGTAAGCGAAAGGTTTGAAACGCATAATGACCTCAGCGTTTATTATGGCCGTAGAAAATCCATGAGGGTTGGCGGTAAGGACAAGACAAAGACAATTTAAGGTAAAGGGATCCACTTTTTGATGGGGTAAAGTTAACCCTTTTCTTGCACGATTTTTGATTTCTATGGGTTAACCTCGGCTTTTCCATGGTTGAATTAACTTTATATGTGCTTCTATGGCTTACGGCCTCAGCTTGAAACAAGGAATATTTGAAATCCTTTATTTTCCTTGGGATTCAATGCTTTATTTCCGCTTTTAAGTCACGGATAAATGTTATGTTGTGGGTGGGCCTGAATTAATTATACCTCCAATGCATTGGGTAAAAGTATATCCCTGGAATTGGTAGACCCAGTGGATAATAAGTATGGTGTCATGGCGGTTAGCCCTGACACATTTATGAAAAGTAAGAATGAAGTCACGGCGGTTAGCCTTGACAAGTTATTTAATGAAGAGAAAGGAGGTTTGGGATTTAATTGAAGTATAGGGGTTAAATTGCAAAATGTCAATATGGGATGTTATAGGGGTCAAATTGCAAAATGTCAATAAAAAAACTTCTTAACTTACTTAGGATCACATGTTTCCGGGAAGTTCTTCTCTTGTTCATTTGCTATATTGCCCTCATCTTTTCTCAAAATTATTCAAATGTTCATGCCTCTCATTCTCTATAAATAGACACCTCTACTACTCAACACTTAGCATGATTCCTCTCTTTCTCTCTTGCTCTCTTCTTCATCCTCTAAGGTCCATTGGTGAAGCCCTGCAGAAATCAAGAGTTCAAGAGTTTTCAAAGATCAAGACTAGTCTTCAAGTATTAAGTTTTTCTTTTACCAAACTTTCTTTGATACTTATACATATAACCATCCATAACCATCCATAAGAATGAGTTATGAAGAGTTTTACAATGGTTTTTAATCTCTTACACACATAACCATCCATATGAATGAGTTTTCCAATGTTATGAAGAGTTTTACAAAGGTTTTTAATCTCCATAGAGGAACATAAATGTGTTTTAACAATCAATCGTATTTCTACAGTCTTTCTCTTTTCTGGAGCAGTAGACGAATTCCTTTTTGTAAACTTTGTATACAAAGGTTGTAGATCATGATGTCTCCTTCATGCCTGAAAATTTTCAGAATCTTTCATGAAAAATCCAGTTTTAATGATTTTCCAAAGAGGGACTGCTGGTCTGTTTTTAGTGCAAGTTTGCTACTGGAAACAAGATCTTGTCATCTCTTTCTGGAGTAATATACGAATTATTTTTCAAAAACTTTGTGAACAAATATTGTAGATCTTGATGTCTCCTTTCTGCCTGCAAACTTTCAGAATTTTTCATGAAAAATACAGTTTTTAATGGTTTTTCCAATAAGGGACTGTTGGATCTGTTTTTCTGCTGGAAACTGGACATGTCACCATATTTCTGGGGACTATCCAGTGATATTTGGAACTGGATACAAATAAGAAAGTTTTAGTAAAAGATGTTATCTACCACATACGAAAATTTCAGAATTTTTGGACATTTCCTCAGACTTGTGTTGAACTTTTACCAAGACTGCTGCAGTTTTACGAACCTGCTGTGAATACGTTTTGTTTTGACCACTTAGATCTATTCATATTCACAAGATCCGAACCTGGAATGGTACTTAATGGTTATAAGTACATACCGGTAAATTTTCATGAATTTTAAGCTTAAAATCAATTTGTATATGAGATTTACAAAAAGACAACCGTAAATTTGAAATATCATGCTTTTTAAACTATATATGAGTAAGCGAAAGGTTTGAAAGCGACAATGACCTCTCACGTTATTATGACCGTAGAGTAGAAAATCCACAAGGGGTTGTGATGAAAGACAAGACAAAGACAAGCTAAGGTAAAGGGATCCACTTTTTGATGGGGTAAAGTTAAGCCCCTTTTCTTACGATTATTTTGATTTCTATGGAGTTAACCTTGACGCTTTTCCAGTAGTTGAATTCTTTATATGTGCTTTCTATGGCTTACAGCCTCATATGGAAACAAGGGAATATTTGAAATCCTTTATTTTCCTTGGGATTCAATGCTTTATTTCCGCTTTTAAGTCACGGATAAATGTTATGTTGTGGGTGGGCCCGAATTATCTGACCCTCCAATGCATTGGGTAAAGCATATCCCTGGAATTGGTAGACCCAGTGGATAATAAGTATGGTGTCATGGCGGTTAGCCCTGACACATTTATGAAAAGTAAGAATGAAGTCACGGCGGTTAGCCTTGACAAGTTATTTAATGAAGAGAAAGGAGGTTTGGGATTTAATTGAAGTATAGGGGTTAAATTGCAAAATGTCAATATGGGATGTTATAGGGGTTAAATTGCAAAATGTCAAAAAAAAAAAAAAAAAAAAAACTTCTTAACCGCCAGATCACATGTTTCCAGGAAGTTCTTCTCTTGTTCATTTGCTATATTGCCCTCATCTTTTCTCAAAATTATTCAAATGTTCATGCCTCTCATTCTCTATAAATAGACACCTCTACTACTCAACACTTAGCATGATTCCTCTCTTTCTCTCTTGCTCTCTCTTCTTCATCCTCTAAGGTCCATTGGTGAAGCCTGCAGAAATCAAAGAGTTCAAGAGTTTTCAAAGATCAAGACTAGTCTTCAAGTATTAAGTTTTTCTTTTTACCAAACTTTCTTTTGATACTTATACATATAACCATCCATAACCATCCATAAGAATGAGTTATGAAGAGTTTTACAATGGTTTTAATCTCTTACACACATAACCATCCATATGAATGAGTTTTCCAATGTTATGAAGAGTTTTACAAAGGTTTTTAATCTCCATAGAGGAACATAAATGTGTTTTAACAATCAATCGTATTCCTACAGTCTTTCTCTTTTCTGGAGCAGTAGACGAATTCCTTTTTGTAAACTTTGTATACAAAGGTTGTAGATCATGATGTCTCCTTCATGCCTGAAAATTTTCAGAATCTTTCATGAAAAATCCAGTTTTTAATGATTTTCCAAAGAGGGACTGCTGGTCTGTTTTTAGTGCAAGTTTGCTACTGGAAACAAGATCTTGTCATCTCTTTCTGGAGTAATATACGAATTATTTTTCAAAAACTTTGTGAACAAATATTGTAGATCTTGAAGTCTCCTTTCTGCTTGCAAACGTTCAGAATTTTTCATGAAAAATACAGTTTTTAATGGTTTTTCCAATAAGGGACTGTTGGATCTGTTCTTCTGCTGGAAACTGGACATGTCACCATATTTCTGGGGACTATACAGTGATATTTGGAACTGGATACAAATAAGAAAGTTTTAGTAAAAGATGTTATCTACCACATACGAAAATTCCATAATTTTGGACATTTCCTCAGACTTGTGTTGAATTTTTACCAAGACTGCTGCAGTTTTACGAACCTGCTGTGAATACGTTTTGTTTTGACCACTTAGATCTATTCATATTCACAAGATCCGAACCTGGAATGAATTGGTACTTAATGGTTATAAGTTCATACCGTAAATTTTCATGAATTTTAAGCTTAAAATCAATTTGTATATGAAATTTACAAAAGACTACCGTAGCTTGAACAATCAATGCTTTTAAACTATATATGAGTAAGCGAAAGGTTTGAAACGACAATGACCTCACGTTTATTATGGCCAGTAGAAAAATCCACAAGGGGTTGGCGGTAAGACAAGACAAAGACAAGCTAAGGTAAAGGGATCCACTTTTTGATGGGGTAAAGTTAACCCTTTTCTTGCGGTATTTTGATTTCTATGGGTTAAGCTTGCCAATGACTTTTATGGTTGAATTCTTTATATAATATCTTCTATAAGCTGGCCTCGCTTATGAAACGAGGAATATTTGAAATCCTTTTATTTTCCTTGGGATTCAATGCTTTATTTCCGCTTTTAAGTCCGGATAAATGTTATGTTGTGGGTGGGCCCGGAATTATCTGACCCTCCGTCGTTGGGTAAGCGTATCCCAGGAATTGGTAGACCCAGGTGGATAATAAGTATGGTGTCATGGCGGTTATACGACACATTTATGAAAAGTAAGAATGAAGTCCGGCGTGGTTAGCCTTGACAAGTTATTTAATGAAGAGAAAGGAGGTTTGGGATTTAATTGAAGTATAGGGGTTAAATTGCAAAATGTCAATATGGGATGTTATAGGGTTAAATTGCAAAATGTCAAAAAAAAACTTCTTAACCGCCAGATCACATGTTTCCAGGAAGTTCTTCTCTTGTTCATTTGCTATATTGCCCTCATCTTTTCTCAAAATTATTCAAATGTTCATGCCTCTCATTCTCTATAAATAGACACCTCTACTACTCAACACTTAGCATGATTCCTCTCTTTCTCTCTTGCTCTCTTCTTCATCCTCTAAGGTCCATTGGTGAAGCCCTGCAGAAATCAAGAGTTCAAGAGTTTTCAAAGATCAAGACTAGTCTTCAAGTATTAAGTTTTTCTTTTACCAAACTTTCTTTGATACTTATACATATAACCATCCATAACCATCCATAAGAATGAGTTATGAAGAGTTTTACAATGGTTTTTAATCTCTTACACACATAACCATCCATATGAATGAGTTTTCCAATGTTATGAAGAGTTTTACAAAGGTTTTTAATCTCCATAGAGGAACATAAATGTGTTTTAACAATCAATCGTATTCCTACAGTCTTTCTCTTTTCTGGAGCAGTAGACGAATTCCTTTTTGTAAACTTTGTATACAAAGGTTGTAGATCATGATGTCTCCTTCATGCCTGAAAATTTTCAGAATCTTTCATGAAAAATCCAGTTTTTAATGATTTTCCAAAGAGGGACTGCTGGTCTGTTTTTAGTGCAAGTTTGCTACTGGAAACAAGATCTTGTCATCTCTTTCTGGAGTAATATACGAATTATTTTTCAAAAACTTTGTGAACAAATATTGTAGATCTTGAAGTCTCCTTTCTGCTTGCAAACGTTCAGAATTTTTCATGAAAAATACAGTTTTTAATGGTTTTTCCAATAAGGGACTGTTGGATCTGTTCTTCTGCTGGAAACTGGACATGTCACCATATTTCTGGGGACTATACAGTGATATTTGGAACTGGATACAAATAAGAAAGTTTTAGTAAAAGATGTTATCTACCACATACGAAAATTTCATAATTTTTGGACATTTCCTCAGACTTGTGTTGAATTTTTTACCAAGACTGCTGCAGTTTTACGAACCTGCTGTGAATACGTTTTGTTTTGACCACTTAGATCTATTCATATTCACAAGATCCGAACCTGGAATGGTACTTAATGGTTATAAGTTCATACCGGTAAATTTTCATGAATTTTAAGCTTAAAATCAATTTGTATATGAAATTTACAAAAAGACTACCGTAGCTTGAACAATCATGCTTTTAAACTATATGAGTAAACGAAAGGTTTGAAACGACAATGACCTCACGTTTATTATGACCAGTAGAAAATCCTGAGGGGTTGTGATTAAGACAAGACAAAAGACAAGCTAAGGTAAGGGATCCACTTTTTGATGGGGTAAAGTTAACCCTTTTCGCAGATTTTTGATTTCTATGGGTTAACCTTGTGACTTTTCCATAGTTGAATTCTTTATATATACTTTCTACATGGAACTGGCCTCCTTATGAACAAGGAATATTTGAAATCCTTTATTTTCCTTGGGATTCAATGCTTTATTTCCGCTTTTTAAGTCACGGATAAATGTTATGTTGTGCCAGGTGGGCCCGGAATTACTCTGACCCTCCGATGCATTAGGTAAAAGCATATCCACTTGGAATTGGTAGGCGAGTGGATAATAAGTATAGTGTATGCGTGGCGGTTACTTGCCACTGGCACATTTATGAAAAGAAATGGGAATTTAAGTCCACTTGGCGGTTGTAGCCTTGACAAGTTATTTAATGAAGAGAAAGGAGGTTTGGGATTTAATTGAAGTATAGGGGTTAAATTGCAAAATGTCAATATGGGATGTTATAGGGGTTAAATTGCAAAATGTCAAAAAAAAACTTCTTAACCGCTTGAGATCACATGTTTCCAGGGAAGTTCTTCTCTTGTTCATTTGCTATATTGCCCTCATCTTTTCTCAAAATTATTCAAATGTTCATGCCTCTCATTCTCTATAAATAGACACCTCTACTACTCAACACTTAGCATGATTCCTCTCTTTCTCTCTTGCTCTCTTCTTCATCCTCTAAGGTCCATTGGTGAAGCCTGCAGAAATCAAGAGTTCAAGAGTTTTCAAAGATCAAGACTAGTCTTCAAGTATTAAGTTTTTCTTTTACCAAACTTTCTTTGATACTTATACATATAACCATCCATAACCATCCATAAGAATGAGTTATAAAGAGTTTTACAATGGTTTTTCATCTCTTACACACATAACCATCCATATGAAAGAGTTTTCCAATGTTTTGAAGAGTTTTACAAAGGTTTTTAACCTCCATAGAGGAACATAAATGTGTTTTAACAATCAATCGTATTCCTACTGTGTTTCTCTTTTCTGGAGCAGTAGATGAATTCCTTTTTGTAAACTTTGTATACAAAGGTTGTAGATCATGATGTCTCCTTCGTTCCTGCAAATTTTCAGAATCTTTCATGAAAAATCTAGTTTTTAATGATTTTCCAAAGAGGGACTGCTGGTCTGTTTTTAGTGCAAGTTTGCTACTGGAAACAAGATATTGTCATCTCTTTCTGGAGTAATAGACGAATTATTTTTCAAAACTTTTGTGAACAAAGGTTGTATATCTTGATGTTTCCTTTATGCCTACAAAATTTCAGAAACTTTCATGAAAAATACAATTTTTAATGATTTTTACAAAAGGGGCCTGCTGGATCTGTTCTTCTGCTGGAACCTGGACATGTCACCATATTTCTGGGGACCATCCAGTGATCTTTGGAACTGGACACAAATAAGAAAGTTTTAGTAAAATATGTTATCTACCACATACGAAAATTTCAGAATTTTTGGACATTTTCTCAGACTTGTGTTGAATTTTTTGCATAGACTGCTGCAGTTTTACGAACCTGCTGTGAATACGTTTTGTTTTGACCACTTAGATCTATTCATATTCACAAGATCCGAACCTGGACTGGTACTTAATGGTTATAAGTTCATACCGGTAAAAGCTTAAAATCAATTTGTATATGAAATTTACAAAAAGACTACCGTAGCTTGAACAATCATGCTTTTAAACTATATGAGTAAACGAAAGGTTTGAAACGACAATGACCTCACGTTTATTATGACCGTAGAAAATCCACAAGGGGTTGTGATAAAGACAAGACAAAGACAAGCTAAGGTAAAGGGATCCACTTTTTGGCCGGGTAAAGTTAACCCTTTTCTGCGATATTTTGATTTCTATGGGTTAACCTTGACGCTTTTCCATGGTTGAATTCTTTATATGTGCTCTATGGCTTCTGGCCTCCTTATGAACAAGGAATATTTGTAATTCTTTATTTTCTTTGGGATTCAATGATTTATTTCTGCTTTTTAAGTCTGGATAAATGTTATGTTGTGGGTGGGCAGGAATTATCTGACCACTCCAATGCGTTGGGTAAAGCATATCCACGGAATTGGTAGACCCGATGGATAACAAGTATGGTGTCATGGCGGTTAGCCACGACACATTTATGAAAAGTAAGAATGAAGTTACGGCGGTTAGCCTTGACAATTTTTATGGCATCCAGACTATTCATGATATCTTTTCACCTGTTTGATGCTTATGTTTGATGTTTAGTACCTCCATGATGTTGTTATTTCAATGACTCTACTTTCACAGTTCATGTTTTTTTTTACTCTTACAGTTCATGTTTACCTTACTGGGCTCTTTCAGCTCACCCCTTTATTTCTTTGATTCCCCACTCCAGGTGAGCTAGAAGTCTAAGGAGGAGAGCAGCGTAATAGGAAGCTAGGCTGCTCAAGAATTTAAGTTTATGTGTTTAGTATTTGCCTATGTATAAAAGGTTGTAATAATGTATAAGGTGTCCTAAACTCCTAAACTTCTAAACTTTGATCATTATGATCTTGGGATGTAATAAAGTATGTAAGGATTATGTATGTTTAAGTTATGTTTTTGGATTAACACACCCAATCTGGAGCTCCCGGATTTGGGGGCGTTACAGTTTCGACTTCAACAAATCACTAAGTGGAATGATAGATTGAACAAGATGAAGAAAAGAAAAGAAGAATGACTAATTATGTATTTAATGAAGAGAAAGGAGGTTTGGGATTTAATTGAAGTATAGGGGTTAAATTGCAAAATGTCAATTTGGGATGTTATAGGGGTTAAATTGCAAAATGTCAAAAGAAAAAAAAATTTCTTCTTAACCGCCCGGATCACATGTTTCGGAAGTTCTTCTCTTGTTAATTTGCTAAATTGCCCTCATCTTTTCTCAAAATTATTCAAATGTTCATGCCTCTCATTTCTCTATAAATAGACACCTCTACTACTCAACACTTAGCATGATTCCTCTCTTTCTCTCTTGCTCTCTTCTTCATCCTCTAAGTTCCATTGGTGAAATACGGAGAAATCAAGAGTTCAAGAGTTTTCAAAGATCAAGACTAGTCTTCAAGTATTAAGTTTTTCTTTTACCAAACTTTCTTTGATACTTATACATATAACCATCCATAACCATCCATAAGAATGAGTTATGAAGAGTTTTAACTACCAACGCCCCCAAATCCAGGAGCTCCAGATTGGGTGCGTTAATCCAAAAACATAACGTAAACATACATAATCCTTACATACTTTATTACATCTCCCAAGATCATATCAAAAGTTTAGGAGTTTAGGAGTTTAGGACACCATATACATTATTACAACCTTTTATACATAAGCAAATACTAAACACATAAACTTAAAGTCTTGAGCAGCCTAGCGTCCTATTATGCCACTCTCCTCCTTAGACTTCTAGTTCACAGGGGTGGGGAATCAAAGAAATAAAGGGGTGAGCTTGAAATAGCCCAAAGAAGGTAAACATGAACTGTACGAGTAAAAACATGAACTGTGAAAGTAGAGTCATTGAAATAACAAAGTCATAGAGGTACTAAACATCAAACATAAGCATCAAACAAGTGAAAAGATATCATGAATAGTCTGGATGTCATAAAACTTGTCAAGGCTAACCGTCGTGACTTCGTTCTTACTTTTCATAAATGTGTTAGGGCTAACCGCCATGACACCATACTTATTATCCACTGGGTCTACCAATTCCAGGGATATGCTTTACCCAATGCATTGGAGGGCTGTATAATTCCGGGCCCACCCGTCAACATAACATTTATCCAGACTTAGAAAGCAGAAATAAAGCATTGAATCCCAAAAAAAATAAAGGATTGCAAATATTCCTTGTTCATAAGGAGGCCAGAAAATATAGCCATAGAGCACATATAAAGAATTCAACCATGGAAAAACTTCAAGGTTAACCCATAGAAATCAAAATACTGCAAGAAAAGGGTTAACTTTACCCCGTCAAAAAGGTGGATCCCTTACCTTAGCTTGTCTTTGTCTTGTCTTACTGTCAACCCCCTTGTGGATTTTCTACGGTCATAATAAACGTGAGGTCATTGTCGTTTCAAACCTTTCGTTTACTCATATAGTTTAAAAGCATGATTGTTCAAGCTACGGTAGTCTTTTTGTAAATTTCATATACAAATTGATTTTAAGCCTAAACTTCACGAAAATTTACCGGTATGTACTTATAACCATTAAGTACCATTCCATGTTTGGATCTTGTGAATATGAATAGATCTAAGTGGTCAAAAAAATGTATTCACAGCAGGTTCGTAAAACTGCAGCAGTCTTGGTAAAAAATTCAACACAAGTCTGAGGAAATGTCCAAAAATTATGAAATTTTCGTATGTGGTAGATAACATCTTTTACTAAAACTTTCTTATTTGTATCCAGTTCCAAATATCACTGTATAGTCCCCAGAAATATGGTGACATGTCCAGTTTCCAGCAGAAGAACAGATCCAACAGTCCCTTATTGGAAAAACCATTAAAAACTGTATTTTTCATGAAAAATTCTGAACGTTTGCAGGCAGAAAGGAGACATCAAGATCTACAATATTTGTTCACAAAGTTTTTGAAAAATAATTCGTATATTACTCCAGAAAGAGATGACAAGATCTTGTTTCCAGTAGCAAACTTGCACTAAAAACAGACCAGCAGTCCCTCGTTGGAAAATCATTAAAAACTGGATTTTTCATGAAAGATTCTGAAAATTTGCAGGAATGAAGGAGACATCATGATCTACAACCTTTGTATACAAAGTTGACAAAAAGGAATTCGTCTACTGCTCCAGAAAAGAGAAAGACAGTAGGAATACGATTGATTGTTAAAACACATTTATGTTCCTCTATGGAGATTAAAAAACCTTTGTAAAACTCTTCATAACATTGGAAAACTCATTCATATGGATGGTTATGTGTGTAAGAGATTAAAAACCATTGTAAAACTCTTCATAACTCATTCTTATGGATGGTTATGGATGGTTATATGTATAAGTATCAAAGAAAGTTTGGTAAAAGAAAAACTTAATACTTGAAGACTAGTCTTGATCTTTGAAAACTCTTGAACTCTTGATTTCTGCAGGGCTTCACCAATGGAACTTAGAGGATGAAGAAGAGAGCAAGAGAGAAAGAGAGGAATCATGCTAAGTGTTGAGTAGTAGAGGTGTCTATTTATAGAGAATGAGAGGCATGAACATTTGAATAATTTTGAGAAAAGATGAGGGCAATTTAGCAAATTAACAAGAGAAGAACTTCCTGGAAACATGTGATCTGGCGGTTAAGAAGAAATTTTTTTTTCTTTTGACATTTTGCAATTTAACCCCTATAACATCCCAAATTGACATTTTGCAATTTAACCCCTATACTTCAATTAAATCCCAAACCTCCTTTCTCTTCATTAAATACATAATTAGTCATTCTTCTTTTCTTTTCTTCATCTTGTTCAATCTATCATTCCACTTAGTGATTTGTTGAAGTCGAAAAAAAATCAGGGTATTATATTTCTCCCCCCTTAAAAAAATTTCGTCCTCGAAATTTAAATCGTACCTTAAGTTGTGAAAAGATGTGGGTATTTTTGTTTCATCGCTTCCTCAGATTCCCAGGTTGCCTCTTCAATCAAATGGTTCCTCCATAAGACCTTTACCAAGAATATCTTCTTGGTCCGTAGTATTTGCTCCCTTCGGTCTAGAATTTGTACAGGTTGTTCCTCATAAGTTAAATTTTTATCTAATTGTATCGGTTCTTGACTCAGCATGTGTGATGGATCTGGCATATACTTCTTTATCATCGAGACATGAAATACATCGTGGAGATGTGATGTGCTTGGCATGATGCCAAGCGGTAGGCCTCTTGCTCCAATTTTCTCAAGTATTTCGTATGGTCCGATGTATCTTGGACTCAACTTTCCTTTCTTTCCAAACCTCATGACACCCTTCCAAGGTGATATTTTCAAGAAGACATGATCACCTACCTCGAATTCCAAGTCTCTACGTCGATGATCTGCATAACTCTTCTGTGTACTTTGCGCTGTCCTCATGTGTTGTTGAATCCTATGCACCTTTTCTGTTGTTTCTTGAACTAGCTCTGGACCTAATAGTTTCCTCTCTCCTGCTTCATCCCAACACGTTGGGGTGCGACATCTTTTCCCATAAAGGGCCTCATATGGAGCCATTTGTATGCTGGAGTGAAAACTGTTGTTGTAGGAGAATTCCACTAATGGTAGATGTTGATCCCAACTACCTTGAAAGTCAAGTGAGCAAGCTCTCAACATGTCTTCTAAAGTTTGAATAGTCCTTTCTGATTGACCGTCTGTCTGTGGGTGATAAGCAGTGCTAAGGTTCAACTTTGTGTTTAAACACTTCTGCAGACTCTTCCAGAAGTTTGATGTAAATCTTGGATCTCGATCAGAAACAATAGATAATGGCGCACCATGCAATCGTAAGACTTCTTTAATGTAGAGTCGAGCTAATTGCTCTAAAGAAAAATCATCTCGTATTGGAATAAAGTGAGCCGTCTTTGTTAGTCGGTCCACTATTACCCAGATTGCATTATGCCCTTTTGTTGTCTTTGGTAATCCTGTGACAAAGTCCATTGTCACATTTTCCCACTTCCACTCGGGTACTGGTAGTGGTTGTAAGACTCCCTTTGGTAATTGTCGTTCTGTTTTAACTTGTTGGCACACCAAACATCTAGATGTGAAATCAGCAATCTCTCTCTTCATATTATCCCACCAATAATGTTCTCTAAGATCCCTGTACATTTTAGTGCTGCCAGGGTGTATAGAGAACATCGAGTTATGTGCCTCTTCTAGCAATTCTCTCTTCAAATCAGGTGTAGACGGGACACATAGTCTCATGCCAAATCTCAGTACACCATCTTCGTCGATATTGAAGTCAGGAAGTTTGTCATTTCGCACAGCTTCAAATTTCCTTTGTAGACTAGGGTCGTCTTCTTGGGCTTTCTTGATTCGATCTTGAAGTGAAGGTTGGGCGATTATTTGAGCTATATAGCTTTGTATCCCTGGCTTCACCACCTCCAAGTTCAATTTGTTCATATCTTTTATTATGGACTTCTGCCCAGTTAGCATCATTGCTAGAGTTCCCGTATGCTTCCTACTCAGCGCATCGGCCACCTTGTTGGCTTTTCCGGGGTGATAGTGAATGGTACAATCGTAGTCTTTGAGTAGCTCCAACCACCTTCTTTGTCTCATATTCAACTCTTTTTGTGTGAATATATACTTTAGACTTTTATGGTCCGTGTATATATCACATCTTTCACCATAAAGGTAGTGACGCCATATTTTCGTGGGCAAAAATTACATGGCTAACTCCAAGTCATGTGTTGGATAGTTTTGCTCGTGTGTCTTAAGTTGGCGTGATGCATAAGCTATTACTTTATCATTTTGCATCAACACACAACCAAGACCTTTCTTTGAGGCATCGCTATAGATTACAAATGTTCCACTTCTTGAAGGTAATGTTAGCACGGGTGCACTTACAAGCCTTTGCTTTAGCTCCCTGAAACTGTCTTCACATTCATCGGTCCATATAAAGTTAGCGCCCTTCCGTGTTAATTTCGTTAGTGGATTAGCCAGTCGAGCGAAGTTCTCCACAAACCGTCGATAGTAACCCGCAAGCCCAAGGAAACTGCGGATCTCCGTCACAGTTGTTGGTCTGGACCACTCCTCAATGACTTTTGTTTTTGCAGGGTCCACTGAGATCCCTTCACTAGTAACCACGTGACCTAGAAATGCCGCTTTGTTGTAGCCAAAATTCACATTTACTAAACTTGGCATACAACTTCTTCTTTTTGAGTGTCTGCAACACAATCCTTAAATGGTCTTCGTGCTCCTTCTGGCTCTTCGAGTATATAAGAATATCATCAATAAAGACTACCACAAACTTGTCTAGGTAGTCATGGAAGACTCTATTCATTAAGTCCATAAATACTGCTGGAGCATTGGTTAGTCCAAAGGGCATCACTATAAACTCATAATGCCCATATCTTGTTCGAAATCGCGGTTTTAGGAATATCCTCCTTTTCACCTTCAGTTGATGGTACCCAGATCTAAGATCAATCTTAGAAAAGAATTGAGCACCTTGAAGTTGATCAAACAAGTCATCTATCCTTGGCAAAGGATACTTGTTTTTGATGGTGATGCCGTTAAGTGCTCGGTAGTCAATACAAAGTCGCATTGATCCATCCTTCTTTTTAACAAAGAGGACAGGTGCTCCCCAGGGTGACACACTTGGTCGAATGAATCCCTTGTCTAGCAATTCTTGTAACTGCTTCTTTAATTCTTCCAACTCCACTGGCGCCATTCGATATGGGCTTTTAGATATCGGCTTGGATCCAGGTATTAACTCTATAGCAAACTCTACTTCTCGATCGGGTGGAGGCCCAGGTAACTCTTCGGGAAATACCTCTGGATATTCTTGTACAACTGGCGTACTTTCCACTCTTGCACTTTCCTTTGTTGACTCGGTAATATGTGCGAGATAACCTTCACCACCCTTCCTTAATATCTTTCGTGCCTCAAGATAAGATATTAGAACCGGAGTTCTATTTATCTCTCGACATTTATATACTAGCTTTGGTTGATTCAAGAAGTTGAAGACGACTTCTTTCTTATGACAATCGATGGTTGCCCGATTGGTAGAGAGCCAATCCATGCCAAGAATAACGTCAAATTCAACTATCGGAAGTCTTACCAAATCGGCTGGTAAGGACCTTCCACGAATGTTGACAGGGCACGCTCTATAGATTCTTGACGTAGTTATAACACCGCCATTTGGGGTTTTCACAGATAATTCTACGCCCAATTTCTGATAAGGCATATCTATATGCTCAGCATATTTGTATGATATAAAAGAATGCGTGGAGCCAGAATCAAATAATGTATAAGCATCTTTTGAGCATATGGATAAGATACCTTTTACCACGTCATTTGCTTGCTCCACCTCAGCAGTCGTGATAGCAAATGTTCGTGCTTGCTCTTTTGGTCGATTCGCGATTCTTTGTTAGCCGATTCCCTCCGGCCATCTTGATTTAGGACATTGGTTGGCATAATGTCCAATCTCATTGCAGTTGAAGCATTTTATTCCAAGTTGTGCATTTTGAGCTGATCTTTGGGCCTGGTGTTGGTTTTCTCCAAGCTTCGCGTCTCCCTGACAATCTCGTGCTTGGTGTCCTTCTTTTCCACACTTGAAGCATCTCCCTGAGCCAAGTAAACAGTCGCCAAGGTGTTTCTTCCCACACTTTTGGCACGTGGGGCGTGCTGTCTTTTTCCCCTGGAGCTTACCTTCCTTTGAACTCCCAGACTGGTGTTCCATTTTCCTTTTCTTGTCATTGTGGTTTCGGGATTGTAGAAAGTTAATGTGTTCCAGTTCCACATTTGTTGCACACCTAACAATAGCTTCGTAGTTTGCAAATTCTAACATAGCTAATGACCTTCGTATTCCTGGCTTAAGACCTTGGTAGAAACGATGAATTTTCTTCTGCTCGGTAGTACATAAGTGTGGGGCATACCTTCCTAGTCTGGTGAAATTTGCCTCATACAACGCAACCCTTTCATCTTCCTTTTGTTTGAGTCCTAGGAATTCATCTTCCATTCTGATTCTCAAAGTCTCAGGAAAGTATTTATTCATAAATAGCGCCTTGAAACCTTCCCATCCCAAGGTGTCAATTTCTTCTCTCGCCTTTGTATTTTTTATTAACGCCCACCACTGGTCAGCCTCCCCATCTAGCCGATAGATAGCTAACTTTGCCTTTTGGCGGTCCGAGCACCCCAGTACCGCAAAAATTTTCTCCATTGAGTTAATCCATCCCTCAGCTAGAATTGGGTCAGTTGACCCACTGAACGATGGAGGATGTTGCCTCATGAACTGCTCCACCGTAACCGTACCAGGTTGTACTACCGTTGGTTGTTCCCTTTGATTCGAGTTTCCAGCCATGGCTTGTGCTAGCTGTGTTAAAATAGCTGAGATATTATCCATTCCTTCCCCTGTCGGTATTGGTCGAACATTCGGCATAGGCACATCCCGAGATTGTTAGATGCGTAGATGATTGGTCGTTTGCCATTTCTTCCTAAGACACAAATGAGTTAGCAAATTATCACATCCTTCCAAAGTTGAGGAATAATCACTTAAAAAACCTTATGTCATTACTCTTAATAACATGCTCTATTTAAAAAAATATTTCCTTTAAACGTTCTACTTGCGTTATTCTGTCCTACTACTTGCTTTATTCTGTCCTAAATTCTAAACTATCTAAACTTTGCTCTGATACCAACTACCAACGCCCCCAAATCCAGGAGCTCCAGATTGGGTGCGTTAATCCAAAAACATAACTTAAACATACATAATCCTTACATACTTTATTACATCTCCCAAGATCATATCAAAAGTTTAGGAGTTTAGGAGTTTAGGACACCATATACATTATTACAACCTTTTATACATAGGCAAATACTAAACACATAAACTTAAAGTCTTGAGCAGCCTAGCGTCCTATTACGCCACTCTCCTCCTTAGACTTCTAGTTCACCTGGGGTGGGGAATCAAAGAAATAAAGGGGGTGAGCTGAAATAGCTTGATAAGGTAAACATGAGGCTGCAGTAAAAAACACATGAACTGTGAAAGTAGAGTCATTGAAATAACAAAACATCAAACATAAGCATCAAACAGGTGAAAAGATATCATGAATAGTCTGGATGTCATAAAACTTGTCAAGGCTAACCACCGTGACTTCATTCTTACTTTTCATAAATGTGTCAGGGCTAACAGCCATGACACCATACTTATTATCCACTGGGTCTACCAATTCCAGGGATATGCTTTACCCAATGCATTGGAGAATTTTGTATAATTAGGGCCCACCCGTCAACATAACATTTATCCAGACTTAAAAAGCGGAAATAAAGCATTGAATCCCAAGGAAAATAAAGGATTTCAAATATTCCTTGTTCATAAGGAGGCCAGAAGCCATAGAGCACATATAAAGAATTCAACCATGGAAAAGCGTCAAGGTTAACCCATAGAAATCAAAATACTGCAAGAAAAGGGTTAACTTTACCCCATCAAAAAAGTGGATCCCTTACCTTAGCTTGTCTTTGTCTTGTCTTACTGTCAACCCCCTTGTGGATTTTCTACGGTCATAATAAACGTGAGGTCATTGTCGTTTCAAACCTTTCGTTTACTCATATAGTTTAAAAGCATGATTGTTCAAGCTACGGTAGTCTTTTTGTAAATTTCATATACAAATTGATTTTAAGCTTAAAATTCATGAAAATTTACCGGTATGAACTTATAACCATTAAGTACCATTCCAGGTTCGGATCTTGTGAATATGAATAGATCTAAGTGGTCAAAACAAAACGTATTCACAGCAGGTTCGTAAAACTGCAGCAGTCTTGGTAAAAAATTTAACACAAGTCTGAGAAATGTCCAAAAATTTTGAAATTTTCGTATGTGGTAGATAACATATTTTACTAAAACTTTCTTATTTGTGTCCAGTTCCAAAGATCACTGGATGGTCCCCATAAATATGGTGACATGTCCAGTTTCCAGCAGAAGAACAGATCCAGCAGGCCCCTTTTGTAAAAATCATTAAAAATTGTATTTTTCATGAAAGTTTCTGAAATTTTGTAGGCATAAAGGAAACATCAAGATATACAACCTTTGTTCACAAAAGTTTTGAAAAATAATTCGTCTATTACTCCAGAAAGAGATGACAAGATCTTGTTTCCAGTAGCAAACTTGCACTAAAAACAGACCAGCAGTCCCTCTTTGGAAAATCATTAAAAACTGGATTTTTCATGAAAGATTTTGAAAATTTGCAGGCACGAAGGAGACATCATGATCTACAACCTTTGTATACAAAGTTTACAAAAAGGAATTCATCTACTGCTCCAGAAAAGAGAAAGACAGTAGGAATACGATTGATTGTTAAAACACATTTATGTTCCTCTATGGAGGTTAAAACCTTTGTAAAACTCTTCAAAACATTGGAAAACTCTTTCATATGGATGGTTATGTGTGTAAGAGATGAAAAACCATTGTAAAACTCTTCATAACTCATTCTTATGGATGGTTATGGATGGTTATATGTATAAGTATCAAAGAAAGTTTGGTAAAAGAAAAACTTAATACTTGAAGACTAGTCTTGATCTTTGAAAACTCTTGAACTCTTGATTTCTGCAGGGGCTTCACCAATGGACCTTAGAGGATGAAGAAGAGAGCAAGAGAGAAAGAGAGGAATCATGCTAAGTGTTGAGTAGTAGAGGTGTCTATTTATAGAGAATGAGAGGCATGAACATTTGAATAATTTTGAGAAAAGATGAGGGCAATTTAGCAAATTAACAAGAGAAGAACTTCCTGGAAACATGTGATCTGGCGGTTAAGAAGAAATTTTTTTTTCTTTTGACATTTTGCAATTTAACCCCTATAACATCCCAAATTGACATTTTGCAATTTAACCCCTATACTTCAATTAAATCCCAAACCTCCTTTCTCTTCATTAAATACATAATTAGTCATTCTTATTTTCTTTTCTTCATCTTGTTCAATCTATCATTCCACTTAGTTATTTGTTGAAGTCGAAAAAAAAATCTGTGTAAGAGATGAAAAACCATTGTAAAACTCTTCATAACTCATTCTTATGGATGGTTATGGATGGTTATATGTATTGTAACACCCCCAAATCCGGGAGCTCCAGATTGGGTGCGTTAATCCAAAAACATAACTTAAACATACATAATCCTTACATACTTTATTACATCTCCCAAGATCATATCAAAAGTTTAGGAGTTTAGGAGTTTAGGACACCATATACATTATTACAACCTTTTATACATAGGCAAATACTAAACACATAAACTTAAAGTCTTGAAAATTTAGCGTCCTATTACGCATACTCTCCTCCTTAGACTTAGTTCACAGGGGTGGGGAATCAAAGAAATAAAGGGGTGAGCTGAAATAGCTTGAAAAGGTAAACATGACTATGCGAGTAAAAACACATGAGCTGTGAAAGTAGAGTCATTGAAATAACAACATCATGGAGGTACTAAACATCAAACATAAGCATCAAGCGGGTGAAAAGATATCATGAATAGATGCGGATGTTATAAAACTTGTCAAGGCTATCCGTGACTTCATTCTTACTTTTCATAAATGTGTCAGGGCTAACCACCATGACACCATACTTATTATCCACTGGATCTACCAATTCCAGGGATATGCTTTACCCAATGCATTGAAGGGCTGTATAATTCCTTGCACACCCGTCACATAATATTTATCCAGACTTAAAAAGCAGAAATAAAGCATTGAATCCCAAAGAAAATAAAGGATTGCAAATATTCCTTGTTCATAAGGAGGCCAGAAAATATAGCCATAGAGCACATATAAAGAATTCAACCATGGAAAAGCTTCAAGGTTAACCCATAGAAATCAAAATACTGCAAGAAAATGGTTAACTTTACCCCGTCAAAAAAGTGGATCCCTTACCTTAGCTTGTCTTTGTCTTGTCTTTATCACAACCCTTGTGGATTTTCTACGGTCATAATAAGCGTGAGGTCATTGTGCGTTTCAAACCTTTCGTTTACTCATATAGTTTAAAAGCATGATTGTTCGCTTACGGTAGTCTTTTGTAAATTTCATTTACAAATTGATTTTAAGCTTAAAATTCATGAAAATTTACCGGTATGAACTTATAACCATTAAGTACCATTCCAGGTTCGGATCTTGTGAATATGAATAGATCTAAGTGGTCAAAACAAAACGTATTCACAGCAGGTTCGTAAAACTGCAGCAGTCTTGGTAAAAAAATTCAACACAAGTCTGAGAAAATGTCCAAAAATTCTGAAATTTTCGTATGTGGTAGATAACATATTTTACTAAAACTTTCTTATTTGTGTCCAGTTCCAAAGATCACTGTATGGTCCCCATAAATATGGTGACATGTCCAGTTTCCAGCAGAAGAACAGATCCAGCAGGCCCCTTTTGTAAAAATCATTAAAAATTGTATTTTTCATGAAAGTTTCTGAAATTTTGTAGGCATAAAGGAAACATCAAGATATACAACCTTTGTTCACAAAAGTTTTGAAAAATAATTCGTCTATTACTCCAGAAAGAGATGACAAGATCTTGTTTCCAGTAGCAAACTTGCACTAAAAACAGACCAGCAGTCCCTCTTTGGAAAATCATTAAAAACTGGATTTTTCATGAAAGATTCTGAAAATTTGCAGGCACGAAGGAGACATCATGATCTACAACCTTTGTATACAAAGTTTACAAAAAGGAATTCATCTACTGCTCCAGAAAAGAGAAAGACAGTAGGAATACGATTGATTGTTAAAACACATTTATGTTCCTCTATGGAGGTTAAAAACCTTTGTAAAACTCTTCAAAACATTGGAAAACTCTTTCATATGGATGGTTATGTGTGTAAGAGATGAAAAACCATTGTAAAACTCTTCATAACTCATTCTTATGGATGGTTATGGATGGTTATATGTATAAGTATCAAAGAAAGTTTGGTAAAAGAAAAACTTAATACTTGAAGACTAGTCTTGATCTTTGAAAACTCTTGAACTCTTGATTTCTGCAGGGCTTCACCAATGGACCTTAGAGGATGAAGAAGAGAGCAAGAGAGAAAGAGAGGAATCATGCTAAGTGTTGAGTAGTAGAGGTGTCTATTTATAGAGAATGAGAGGCATGAACATTTGAATAATTTTGAGAAAAGATGAGGGCAATTTAGCAAATTAACAAGAGAAGAACTTCCTGGAAACATGTGATCTGGCGGTTAAGAAGAAATTTTTTTTTTCTTTTGACATTTTGCAATTTAACCCCTATAACATCCCAAATTGACATTTTGCAATTTAACCCCTATACTTCAATTAAATCCCAAACCTCCTTTCTCTTCATTAAATACATAATTAGTCATTCTTCTTTTCTTTTCTTCATCTTGTTCAATCTATCATTCCACTTAGTGATTTGTTGAAGTCGAAAAATCGGGGTATTATATTTCTCCCCTTAAAAATTTAGTCCTCGAAATTTAAATCGCACTATAAGTTGTGAAAAGATGTGGGTATTTTTGTTTCATCGCTTCCTCGAGATTCCCGGGTTGCCTCTTCAATCAAATGGTTCCTCCATAAGACCTTTACCAAGAATATCTTCTTGGTAAAGGTAGTATTGCTCCTTAGGTCTAGAATTTATGCAGGTTGTTCCTCATAAGTTAAATTTTTATCTAATTGTATCGATTCTGGACTCAGCATGTGTGATGGATCTGGCATATACTTCTTTATCATCGAGACATGAAATACATCATGGAGATGTAGCGGGCTTGGCGTGATGCCAAACGGTAGGCCTCTTGCTCCAATTTTCTCAAGTATTTCATTGTGGTCCGATGTATCTTGAACTCAACTTTCCTTTCTTTCCAAACCTCATGACACCCTTGAAGGTGATATTTTGAAGAAGACACGATCACCTACCTCGAATTCCAAGTCTCTACGTCGATGATCGCATAACTCTTACATCTACTTTGCTGTCCCCTCGTGTGTTGTTGAATCCTATGCACCTTTTACATTTGTTTCTTGAACTAGCTCTGGACCTAATAGTTTCCTCTCTCACGCTTCATCCCAACACGTTGGGGTGCGACATCTTCCCATAAAAGGGCCTCATATGGAGCCATTTGTATCTTTGGAGTGGCTATTGTTGTAGGGAGAATTCCACTAATGGTAGATGTTGATCCAAACTACCTTGAAAGTCAAGTGAGCAAGCTCTCAACATGTCTTCTAAAGTTTGAATAGTCCTTTCGATTGGCCCGATGCATGCACGTGGGTGATAAGCGGTGCTAAGGTTCAACTTTGTGTTTAAACACTTACAGACTCTCTTCCGAGGAAGTTTGATGTAAATCTTGGATCTCGATCGAAACAATAGATAATGTAGCGCACCATGCAATCGTAAGACTTCTTTAATGTAGAGTCGAGCTAATTGCTCTAAAGAAAAATCATCTCGTATTGGAATAAAGTGAGCCGTCTTTTGTTAGTCGGTCCACTATTACCAGGATTGCATTATGCCCTTTTGTTTGTCTTTGGTAATCACTGACAAAGTCCATTGTCACATTTTCCCACTTCCACTGCAGCTCAGATGCTTGGTAGTGGTTGTAAGACTCCCTTTGGTAATTGTCGTTCCGTTTTAACTTGTTGGCACACCAAACATCTAGATGTGAAATCAACAATATCTCTCTTCATATTATCCCACCAATAATGTTCTCTAAGATCCCTATACATTTTAGTGCTGCCAGGGTGTATAGAGAACATCCAGTTATGTGCCTCTTCTAGCAATTCTCTTTTCAAATCAGGTGTAGACGGGACACATAGTCTCACGCCAAATCTCAGTACACCATCTTCGACATTATTGAAGTCGAGGGAAGTTTGTCATTGCATACTGACTTCAAATTTCCTTTGTAGACTAGGGTCGTCTTCTTGGGCTTTCTTGATTCGATCTTGAAGTGAAGGTTGGGCGATTATTTGAGCTATATAGCTTTGTATCCCTGGCTTCACCACCTCCAAGTTCAATTTGTTCATATCTTTTATTATGGACTTCTGCCCAGTTAGCATCATTGCTAGAGTTCCCGTATGCTTCCTACTCGGTAATTTATGGCCACCTTGTTGGCTTTTCCGGGGTGATAGTGAATGGTACAATCGTAGTCTTTGAGTAGCTCCAACCACCTTCTTTGTCTCATATTCAACTCTTTTTGTGTGAATATATACTTTAGACTTTTATGGTCCGTGTATATATCACATCTTTCACCATAAAGGTAGTGGCGACGCCATATTTTAGGGGCAAAATTACGCGGCTAACTCAAGTCATGTGTTGGATAGTTTTGCTCGTGTGTCTTAAGTTGGCGTGATGCATAAGCTATTACTTTATCATTTTGCATCAACACACAACCAAGACCTTTCTTTTGAGGCATCGCTATAGATTACAAATGTTCCACTTCTTGAAGGTAATGTTAGCACGGGTGCACTTACAAGCCTTTGCTTTAGCTCGAAAGCTGTCTTCACATTCATCGGTCCATATAAAGTTAAGCGCCCTTCGGTGTTAATTTCGATTGAGTGGATTAGCGGTCGGCGAAGTTCTCCACAAACCGTCGATAGTAACCCATGAAGCCCAAAGGAAGCTGCGGATCTCCGTCCGCGGTTGTTGATGCGGACCACTCCTCAATGACTTTTGTTTTGCGAGGGTCCAGCGAGATCCCTTCACTAGTAACCACGTGACCTAGAATGCCACCACTGTTGTAGCCAAAATTCACATTTACTAAACTTGGCATACAACTTCTTCTTTTGAGTGTCTAATGCGCAACACAATCCTTAAATGGTCTTCGTGCTCATACGGCTCTTGGTATATAAGAATATCATCAATAAAGACTACCACAAACTTGTCTAGGTAGTCATGGAAGACTCTATTCATTAAGTCCATAAATCTGCTTTGGAGCATTGGTTAGTCAAAGGGCATCACTATAAACTCATAATGCCCATATCTTGTTCGAAATCACGGTTTTGGAATATCCTCCTTTTCACCTTCGGTTGATGGTACCGAGATCTAAGATCAATCTTAGAAAGAATTGAGCACCTTGAAGTTGATCAAACAAGTCATCTATCCTTGGCAAGGATACTTGTTTTTGATGGTGATGCCGTTAAGTGCTGTTAGTCAATACAAAGTCGCATTGATCCATCCTTCTTTTTAACAAAGAGGGCGAGGTGCTCCCAGGGGTGACACACTTGGTGAATGAATCCCTTGTCTAGCAATTCTTGTAGCGCTTCTTTAATTCTTCCAACTCCATTTGGCCATTCGATATGGGCTTTTAGATATCGGCTTGGATCCGGTATTAACTCTATAGCAAACTCCACTTCTCGTCGGGTGGAGGCCGGGTAACTCTTAGGAAAATACCTGCGGATATTCTTGTACAAGCTGGCGTACTTTCCACTCTTGCACTTTCCTTTGTTGACTCGGTAATATGTGCGAGATAACCTTCACCACCCTTCCTTAATATCTTTCGTGCCTCAAGATAAGATATTAGGAGCAGGAGTTCTATTTATCTCGACATTTATATACTAGCTTTGGTTGATTCAAGAAGTTGAAGGCGACTTCTTTCTTCTTATGACAATCGATGGTTGCCCGAATTGGTAGAGAGCCAATCCATGCCAAGAATAGCGTCAAATTCAACTATCGGAAGTCTTACCAAATCGGTGGTAAGGACCTTCCACGAATGTTGTGAGGCACGCTCTATAGATTCTTGGCGTTGTTATAACACGCCGTTTGGGGTTTTCACGGATAATTCTCGCCCAATTTCTGATAAGGCATATCTATATGCTCGGCATATTTGTATGATATAAAAGAATGCGTGGAGCCAGAATCAAATAATGTATAAGCATCTTTTGAGCATATGGATAAGATACCTTTTACCACGTCATTTGCTTGCTCCACCTCAGCAGTCGTGATAGCAAATGTTCGTGCTTGCTCTTTTGGTCGTTGCGATTGCTGTTGTCGATTCCCTCCAGCCATCTTCAGTTTAGGACATTGGTTGGCATAATGTCCAATCTCATTGCAGTTGAAGCATTTTACTCCAAGTTGTGCATTTTGAGCTGGTCTTTGGGCCTGGTGTTGGTTTTCTCCAAGCTTCGCGTCTCCCTGACAATCTTGTGCTTGGTGTCCTTCTTTTCCACACTTGAAGCATCTCCACTGAGCCAAGTAAGCGATGCCAAAGGTGTTTCTTCCCACACTTTTGGCACGTGGGTAAGTCTTTGTCTTTTCCCACGGAGCTTACCTTCCTTTGAACTCCCAGGGCTCGGTGTTCCATTTTCCTTTTCTTGTCATTGTGGTTTAGGGATTGTAGAAAGTTAATGTGTTCAGTTCCACATTTGTTGCACACCTAACAATAGCCGTAGTTTGCAAATTCTAACATAGCTAATGACCTGCGTATTCTGGCTTAAGACCTTGGTAGAAACGATGAATTTTCTTCTGCTCGGTAGTACATAAGTGTGGGGCATACCTTCCTAGTCTGGTGAAATTTGCCTCATAGCGCACATGACCTTTCATCTTCCTTTTTGTTTGAGTCCTAGGAATTCATCTTCCATTCGATTCTCGATGTCTCGGGGAAAGTATTTATTCATAAATAAGCGCCTTGAAACCTTCCCATCCCAAGGTGTCAATTTCTTCTCTCGCCTTTGTATTTTTATTAACGCATTCAGTGCGTCACCTCCCCATCTAGTAGATAGATAGCTAACTTTGCCTTTTGGCGGTCCGAAAGCACTTTCGCGAAAATTTTCTCCATTGAGTTAATCCATCCCTCAATTAGGGTGAGATTGGTTGACCCATTTGAGCGATGGAGGATGTTGCCTCATGAGCTGCTCCACCGTGCTTAGAGTACCGAGTTGTACTACCGTTGGTTGTTCCCTTTGATTCGAGTTTCCGATACATGGCTTGTGCTAAATTTGTGTTAAAATAGTTTGAGATATTATCCATTCCTTCCCCTGTCGGTATTGGTCGAACATTCGGCATAGGCACATCCCGAGATTGTTCGTCTGTAGATGATTGGTCGTTTGCCATTTCTTCCTAAGACACAAATGAGTTAGCAAATTATCACATCCTTCCAAAGTTGAGGAATAATCACTTAAAAACCTTATGTCATTACTCTTAATAACATGCTCTATTTAAAAAAATATTTCCTTTAAACGTTCTACTTGCGTTATTCTGTCCTACTACTTGCTTTATTCTGTCCTAAATTCTAAACTATCTAAACTTTGTTACGTCGACCAAGCTGTAACACTTTTAATCAGGGGCTCAGTTGGGTGCGTTAATCCAAAAACCTAACTTAAACATACATAATCCTTACATACTTTATTACATCTCCCAAGATCATATCAAAAGTTTAGGAGTTTAGGAGTTTAGGACACCATATACATTATTACAACCTTTTATACATAGGCAAATACTAAACACATAAACTTAAAGTCTTGAGCAGCCTAGCGTCATATTACGCCACTCTCCTCCTTAAGCTTCTAGTTCACCTGGGGTGGGGAATCAAAGAAATAAAGGGGGTGAGAATTTGAAATAGCTGAGTAAGGTAAACATGGTACATGCAGTAAAAACACATGAACTGTGAAAGTAGAGTCATTGAAATAACAACATCATGGAGGTACTAAACATCAAACATAAGCATCAAACAGGTGAAAAGATATCATGAATAGATGCGGATGTTATAAAACTTGTCAAGGCTATCCGCGTGACTTCATTCTTACTTTTTCATAAATTATTAATGTCGTGGCTAACCGCCATGACACCACATACTTGTTATCCACTGGGTCTACCAATTCGGGGATATGCTTTGCAATGCATCGTTGGAGGTACGTATAATTCGGGCCCACCGTCAACATAACATTTATCAAGACTTAAAAGCGAGAAATAAAGCATTGAATCCCAAAGAAAATAAAGGATTGCAAATATTCCTTGTTCATAGGAGGCGGAAAATATAGCCATAGAGCATATATAAAGAATTCAACCATGTGGAAAAGCTTGAGAGTTAACCCATAGAAATCAAAATCTTGAGAAAATGGTTAACTTTACCCCGTCAAAAAGTGGATCCCTTACCTTAGCTTGTCTTTGTCTTGTCTTACTGTCAACCCCCTTGTGTATTTTCTACGGTCATAATAAACGTGAGGGCATTGTCGTTTCAAACCTTTCGTTTACTCATATAGTTTAAAAGCATGATTGTTCAAGCTACGGTAGTCTTTTTGTAAATTTCATATACAAATTGATTTTAAGCTTAAAATTCATGAAAATTTACCGGTATGAACTTATAACCATTAAGTACCATTCCAGGTTCGGATCTTGTGAATATGAATAGATCTAAGTGGTCAAAACAAAACGTATTCACAGCAGGTTCGTAAAACTGCAGCAGTCTTGGTAAAAAATTCAACACAAGTCTGAGAAAATGTCCAAAAATTCTGAAATTTTCGTATGTGGTAGATAACATATTTTACTAAAACTTTCTTATTTGTGTCCAGTTCCAAAGATCACTGGATGGTCCCCATAAATATGGTGACATGTCCAGTTTCCAGCAGAAGAACAGATCCAGCAGGCCCCTTTTGTAAAAATCATTAAAAATTGTATTTTTCATGAAAGTTTCTGAAATTTTGTAGGCATAAAGGAAACATCAAGATATACAACCTTTGTTCACAAAAGTTTTGAAAAATAATTCTTCTATTACTCCAGAAAGAGATGACAAGATCTTGTTTCCAGTAGCAAACTTGCACTAAAAACAGACCAGCAGTCCCTCTTTGGAAAATCATTAAAAACTGGATTTTTCATGAAAGATTCTGAAAATTTGCAGGCACAGAAGGAGACATCATGATCTACAACCTTTGTATACAAAGTTTACAAAAGGAATTCATCTACTGCTCCAGAAAAGAGAAAGACAGTAGGAATACGATTGATTGTTAAAACACATTTATGTTCCTCTATGGAGGTTAAAACCTTTGTAAAACTCTTCAAAACATTGGAAAACTCTTTTCATATGGATGATTATGTGTGTAAGAGATGAAAAACAATTGTAAAACTCTTCATAACTCATTCTTATGGATGGTTATGGATGGTTATATGTATAAGTATCAAAGAAAGTTTGGTAAAAGGAAAACTTAATACTTGAAGACTAGTCTTGATCTTTGAAAACTCTTGAACTCTTGATTTCTGCAGGGCTTCACCAATGGACCTTAGAGGGATGAAGAAGAGGCAAGAGCGAAAGAGAGGAATCATGCTAAGTGTTGAGTAGTAGAGGTGTCTATTTATAGAGAATGAGAGGCATGAACATTTGAATAATTTTGAGAAAAGATGAGGGCAATTTAGCAAATTAACAAGAGAAGAACTTCCTGGAAACATGTGATCTGGCGGTTAAGAAGAATTTTTTTTTTCTTTTGACATTTTGCAATTTAACCCCTATAACATCCCAAATTGACATTTTGCAATTTAACCCCTATACTTCAATTAAATCCCAAACCTCCTTTCTCTCCATTAAATACATAATTAGTCATTCTTCTTTTCTTTTCTTCATCTTGTTCAATCTATCATTCAAGAGTAATGGATAAGGATGCAAAAATATAATACCCTGATTTTTTTTCGACTTCAACAAATCACTAAGTGGAATGATAGATTGAACAAGATGAAGAAAAGAAAAGAAGAATGACTAATTATGTATTTAATGAAGAGAAAGGAGGTTTGGGATTTAACTGAAGTATAGGGGTTAAATTGCAAAATGTCAATTTGGGATGTTATAGGGGTTAAATTGCAAAATGTCAAAAGAAAAAAAAATTTCTTCTTAACCGCCAGATCACATGTTTCCAGGAAGTTCTTCTCTTGTTAATTTGCTAAATTGCCCTCATCTTTTCTCAAAATTATTCAAATGTTCATGCCTCTCATTCTCTATAAATAGACACCTCTACTACTCAACACTTAGCATGATTCCTCTCTTTCTCTCTTGCTCTCTTCTTCATCCTCTAAGGTCCATTGGTGAAGCCCTGCAGAAATCAAGAGTTCAAGAGTTTTCAAAGATCAAGACTAGTCTTCAAGTATTAAGTTTTTCTTTACCAAACTTTCTTTGATACTTATACATATAACCATCCATAACCATCCATAAGAATGAGTTATGAAGAGTTTTACAATGGTTTTTCATCTCTTACACACATAACCATCCATATGAATGAGTTTTCCAATGTTATGAAGAGTTTTACAAAGGTTTTTACTCTCCATAGAGGAACATAAATGTGTTTTAACAATCAATCGTATTCCTACTGTATTTCTCTTTTCTGGAGCAGTAGACGAATTCCTTTTTGTAAACTTTGTATACAAAGGTTGTAGATCATGATGTCTCCTTCGTGCCTGCAAATTTCAGAATCTTTCATGAAAAATCCAGTTTTTAATGATTTTCCAAAGAGGAACTGTTGGTCCGTTTTTAGTGCAAGTTTGCTACTGAAAACAAGATCTTGTCATCTCTTTCTGGAGTAATAGATGAATTATTTTTCAAAAACTTTGTGAACAAAGGTTGTATATCTGGATGTTTCCTTTATGCCTACAAAATTTCAGAAACTTTCATGAAAAATACAATTTTTAATGATTTTACAAAAGGGCCTGCTGGATCTGTTCTTCTGCTGGAAACTGGACATGTCACCATATTTATGGGGACCATCCAGTGATCTTTGGAACTGGACACAAATAAGAAAGTTTTAGTAAAATATGTTATCTACCACATACGAAAATTTCAAAATTTTTGGACATTTTCTCAGACTTGTGTTGAATTTTTTACCAAGACTGCTGCAGTTTTACGAACCTGCTGTGAATACGTTTTGTTTTGACCACTTAGATCTATTCATATTCACAAGATCCGAACCTGGAATGGTACTTAATGGTTATAAGTTCATACCGGTAAATTTTCATGAATTTTAAGCTTAAAATCAATTTGTATATGAAATTTACAAAAAGACTACCGTAGCTTGAACAATCGATGCGCTTTTAAAGCTATAGAGTAAACGAAAGGTTTGAAAGCGACAACGACCTCACGCTTATTATGACCAGTAGAAAATCCACAAGGGGTTGACAAGAAGACAAGACAAAGACAAGCTAAGGTAAGGGATCCACTTTTTGATGGGGTAAAGTTAACCCTTTTCTTGCAAAGATTTTGATTTCTATGGGTTAACCTTGACGCTTTTCCGTGGTTGAATTCCTTTATATGTGCTCTATGGCTTCCGCCTCCTTATGAACAAGGAATATTTGAAATCGCTTTATTTTCCTTGGGATTCAATGCTTTATTTCAGCTTTTAAGTGCGGATAAATGTTATGTTGACGGTGGTAATTATCTGACCTCCAATGCGTTGGGTAAAAAGCATATCCCGGAATTGGTAGACCCAGTGGATAATAAGTATGGTGTCATGGCGTGGCGGTTAGCCCGACACATTTATGAAAAGTAAGAATGAAGTCACGGCGTTAGCCTTGACAAGTTTTATGACATCCGAACTATTCATGATATCTTTTCACTGTTTGATGCTTATGTTTGATGTTTAGTACCTCCGTGATGTTGTTATTTCAATGACTCTACTTTCACGTTCATGTGTTTTTTACAAATAGTTCATGTTTACCTTCTTGGGCTATTTCAGCTCACCCCTTTATTTCTTTGATTCCCCACCCCAGTGAACTGAAGTCTAAGGAGGAGAGTAAGATTAATGGACAGACGCTAAAATTTCAAGACTTTAAGTTTATGTGTTTAGTATTTGCCTATGTATAAAAGGTTGTAATAATGTATATGGTGTCCTAAACTCCTAAACTCCTAAACTTTTGATATGATCTTGGGAGATGTAATAAAGTATGTAAGGATTATGTATGTTTAAGTTATGTTTTTGGATTAACGCACCCAATCTGGAGCTCCCGGATTTGGGGGTGTTACAGTTGGTATCAGAGCCAAAGTTTAGATAGTTTAGAATTTAGGACAGAATAAAGCAAGTAGTAGGACAGAATAACGCAAGTAGAACGTTTAAAGGAAATATTTTTTAAATAGAGCATGTTATGAAGAGTAATGACATAAGGATTTTTAAGTGATTATTCCTCAACTATGGAAGGATGTGATAATTTGCTAACTCATTTGTGTCTTAGGAAGAAATGGCAAACGACCAATCATCTACGAGATCTAACAATGCCCTGGGATGTGCCTATGCCGAACGTTCGACCAATACCGACAGGGGAAGGAATGGATAATATCTCAGCTATTTTAACACAGCTAGCACAAGCTATGGCTGGAAACTCGAATCAAAGGGAACAACCAACGGTAGTACAACCTGGTACGGTTACGGTGGAGCAGTTCATGAGGCAACATCCTCCATCGTTCAGTGGGTCAACTCAATCTAAATTCTAGGCGAGGGATGGATTAACTCAATGGAGAAAATTTTATGCGATGCGGGGTGCTCGGACCGCCAAAAGGCAAAGTTAGCTATCTATCGGCTAGATGGGGAGGGCGACCGATGGTGAGGCGTTAATAAAAAATACAAAGGCGAGAGAAGAAATTGACACCTTGGGATGGGAAGGTTTCAAGGCGCTATTTATGAATAAATACTTTCCCGAGACACTGAGAATCAGAATGGAAGATGAATTCCTAGGACTCAAACAAAAGGAAGATGAAAGGGTTGCGGTGTATGAGGCAAATTTCACCAGACTAGGAAGGTATGCCCCACACTTATGTACTACCGAGCAGAAGAAAATTCATCGTTTCTACCAAGGTCTTAAGCCAGGAATAAGAAGGTCCTTAGCTATGTTAGAATTTGCAAACTACGAAGCTATTGTTAGGTGTGCAAAAAATGTGGAACTGGAACATATTAACTTTCTGCAATCCCGAAACCACAATGACAAGAAAAGGAAAATGGAACACCAGTCTGGGAGTTCAAAGGAATGTAAGCTCCAGGGGAAAAGGCGGTAGCCCACGTGCCAAAAGTGTGGGAAGAAACACCTTGACAACTGTTTACTTGGCTAAGGAAGATGCTTCAAGTGCGGAAAAGAAGGACACCAAGCACGAGATTGTCGGGGAGACGCGAAGCTTGGAGTTAAATACTTCAACTGCAATGAGGTTGACATTATGCCAACCAATGTCCTAAACTGAAGGTGGCTGGAGGGAATCAACAACAACAATCGCATAGCGACCAAAGAGCAAGCATCTAACATTTGCCATCACATAGCTGGCGAGGTGGAACAAGCAAATGGCGTGGTGAAAGGTATCTTATCCATATGCTCAAAAGATGCTTATACATTATTTGATTACGGCTCCACGCATTCTTTTATATCATACAAGTATGCCGAGCATATAGATATGCCTTATCGAGGAATTAGGCATGAAATTATGCGTGAAAACCCCAAATGGCGGTGTTATAACTACGTCAAGAATCTATAGAGCGTGCCTGTCAACATTCGTGGAAGGTCCTTACCAGCCGATTTGGTAAGACTCCCGATAGTTGAATTTGACGTTATTCTTGGCATGGATTGGCTCTCTACCAATCGGGCAACTATCAATTGTCATAAGAAAGAAGTCGTCTTCAACTTCTTGAATCAACCAAAGCTAGTATATAAATGTCGAGAGATAAATAGAACTCCGGTTCTAATATCTTATCTTGAGGCACGAAAGATATTAAGGAAGGGTGGTGAAGGTTATCTCGCACATATTACCGAGTCAACAAAAGAAAGTGCAAGAGTGGAAAGTACGCCAGTTGTACAAGAATATCCAGAGGTATTTCCCGAAGAGTTACCTGGGCCTCCACCCGATCGAGAAGTAGAGTTTGCTATAGAGTTAATACCTGGATCCAAGCCGATATCTAAAAGCCCATATCGAATGGCGCCAGTGGAGTTGGAAGAATTAAAGAAGCAGTTACAAGAATTGCTAGACAAGGGATTCATTCGACCAAGTGTGTATGCATACAGGGGCGCTGTCCTCTTTGTTAAAAAGAAGGATGGATCAATGCGACTTTGTATTGACTACCGAGCACTTAACGGCATCACCATCAAAAACAAGTATCCTTTGCCAAGGATAGATGACTTGTGTGATCAACTTCAAGGTGCTCAATTCTTTTCTAAGATTGATCTTAGATCTGGGTACCATCAACTGAAGGTGAAAAAGGAGGATATTCCGAAAACCGCATTTCGAACAAGATATGGGCATTATGAGTTCATAGTGATGCCCTTTGGACTAACTAATGCTCAAGCGGTATTTATGGACTTAATGAATAGAGTCTTCCATGACTACCTAGACAAGTTTGTGGTAGTCTTTATTGATGATATTCTTATATACTCGAAGAGCCAGAAGGAGCACGAAGACCATTTAAGGATTGTGTTGCAGACACTCAAAAAGAAGAAGTTGTATGCCAAGTTTAGTAAATGTGAATTTTGGCTACAACAGGTGGCATTTCTAGGTCACGTGGTTACTAGTGAAGGGATCTCGATGGACCCCGCAAAAACAAAAGTCATTGAGGAGTGGTCCACCAACAATCAGAACGGAGATCCGCAGCTTTCCTTTGGCCGGGCGGGTTACTATCGACGGTTCGTGGAGAACGCTCGGCCCGGCTAATCCGCTAACGAAATTAACACGAAGGGCGCTTAACTTTATATGGACCGATGAATGTGAAGACAGTTTCAGGGAGCTAAAGCAAAGGCTTGTAAGTGCACCCGTGCTAACATTACCTTCAAGAAGTGGAACATTTGTAATCTATAGCGATGCCTCAAAGAAAGGTTTTGGTTGTGTGTTGATGCAAAATGATAAAGTAATAGCTTATGCATCACGCCAACTTAAGACACACGAGCAAAACTATCCAACACATGACTTGGAGTTAGTCATGTAATTTTTGCCCTGAAAATATGGCGTCACTACCTTTATGGTGAAAGATGTGATATATACACGGACCATAAAAGTCTAAAGTATATATTCACACAAAAAGAGTTGAATATGAGACAAAGAAGGTGGTTGGAGCTACTCAAAGACTACGATTGTACCATTCACTATCACCCCGGAAAAGCCAACAAGGTGGCCGATGCGCTGAGTAGGAAGCATACGGGAACTCTAGCAATGATGCTAACTGGGCAGAAGTCCATAATAAAAGACATGAACAAATTGAACTTGGAGGTGGTGAAGCCAGGGATACAAAGCTATATAGCTCAAATAATCGCCCAACCTTCACTTCAAGATCGAATCAAGAAAGCCCAAGAAGACGACCCTAGTCTACAAAAGAAATTTGAAGCTGTACGAAACGATAAACTTCCTGACTTCAATATCGATGAAGATGGTGTACTGAGATTTGGCATGAGACTATGTGTCCCGTCTACACCTGATTTGAAGAGAGAATTGCTAGAAGAAGCACATAACTCGATGTTCTCTATACACCCTGGCAGCACTAAAATGTACAGGGATCTTAGAGAACATTATTGGTGGGATAATATGAAGAGAGAGATTGCTGATTTCACATAGAGATGTTTAGTATGCCAACAAGTTAAGGCGGAACGACAGCTACCAAAGGGAGTCTTACAACCACTACCAATACCCGTATGGAAGTGGGAAAATGTGACAATGGATTTTGTCACAGGGCTACCAAAGACGACAAAAGGGCATAATGCAATCTGGGTAATAGTTGACAGATTAACAAAGACGGCTCACTTTATCCCAATACGAGAGGATTTTCCTTTAGAACAATTAGCGCGACTTTACATCAAGGAAGTCGTACGATTGCATGGTGCGCCACTATCTATTGTTTCTGATCGAGATCCAAGGTTTACATCAAACTTCTGGAAGAGTCTGCAGAAGTGTTTAAACACAAAGTTGAACCTTAACACTGCTTATCATCCACAGACAGACGGTCAATCAGAACGAACTATTCAAACTTTAGAAGACATGTTGAGAGCTTGCTCACTTGACTTCCAAGGAAGTTGGGATCAACATCTACCATTAGTTGAATTCTCCTACAACAACAGTTTTCACTCCAGCATACAAATGGCTCCATATGAGGCCCTTTATGGGAAAAGATGTCGCACCCCAACGTGTTGGGATGAAGCAGGAGAGAGGAAACTGTTGGGTCCAGAGTTGGTTCAAGAAACAACAGAGAAGGTGCACAAGATTCAACAACACATGAGGGGCGGTATAAAGTAGACAGAAGAGTTATGCAGATCATCGACGTAGAGACTTGGAATTCGAGGTAGGTGATCATGTCTTTTTGAAAATATCACCTTGGAAGGGTGTCATGAGGTTTGGAAAGAAAGGGAAGTTGAGTCCAAGATACATCGGACCATACGAAATACTTGAGAGAATTGGAGGCGGTAGCCCTACCGCTTGGCATTGCCCTAAGCTGTCACATCTCCACGATGTATTTCATGTCTCGATGATAAAGAAGTATATGCCGATCCATCACACGTCTTTGAGTCGAGAACCGATACAACTAGATAAAAATTTAACTTATGAGGAACAACCTGTACAAATCCTAGACCGAAGGGAGCAAATACTACGGACCAAGAAGGTATTCTTGGTAAAGGTCTTATGGAGGAATCATTTGATTGAAGAGGCAACCTGGGAATCTGAGGAAGCGATGAAACAAAAATACCCACATCTTTTCATATCTTAAGGTACGGTTTAAATTTCGAGGACGAAATTTTTTTTTAGGGGGGGAGAAATATAATACCCTGATTTTTTTTCGACTTCGATAAATCACTAAGTGGAATGATAGATTGAACAAGATGAAGAAAAGAAAAGAAGAATGACTAATTATGTATTTAATGAAGAGAAAGGAGGTTTGGGATTTAATTGAAGTATAGGGGTTAAATTGCAAAATGTCAATATGGGATGTTATAGGGGTTAAATTGCAAAATGTCAAAAAAAAAAAAAAAAAAAAAAACTTCTTAACCGCCAGATCACATGTTTCCAGGAAGTTCTTCTCTTGTTCATTTGCTATATTGCCCTCATCTTTTCTCAAAATTATTCAAATGTTCATGCCTCTCATTCTCTATAAATAGACACCTCTACTACTCAACACTTAGCATGATTCCTCTCTTTCTCTCTTGCTCTCTTCTTCATCCTCTAAGGTCCATTGGTGAAGCCCTGCAGAAATCAAGAGTTCAAGAGTTTTCAAAGATCAAGACTAGTCTTCAAGTATTAAGTTTTTCTTTTACCAAACTTTCTTTGATACTTATACATATAACCATCCATAACCATCCATAAGAATGAGTTATGAAGAGTTTTACAATGGTTTTTCATCTCTTACACACATAACCATCCATATGAAAGAGTTTTCCAATGTTTTGAAGAGTTTTACAAAGGTTTTTAACCTCCATAGAGGAACATAAATGTGTTTTAACAATCAATCGTATTCCTACTGTCTTTCTCTTTTATGGAGCAGTAGATGAATTCCTTTTTGTAAACTTTGTATACAAAGGTTGTAGATCATGATGTCTCCTTCTTGCCTGCAAAGTTTCAGAATCTTTCATGAAAAATCCAGTTTTTCATGATTTTCCAAAGAGGGACTGCTGGTCTGTTTTTAGTGCAAGTTTGCTACTGGAAACAAGATCTTGTCATCTCTTTCTGGAGTAATAGACGAATTATTTTTCAAAACTTTTGTGAACAAAGGTTGTATATATTGATGTTTCCTTTATGCCTACAAAATTTCAGAAACTTTCATGAAAAATACAATTTGTAATGATTTTTACAAAAGGGGCCTGCTGGATCTGTTCTTCTGCTGGAAACTGGACATGTCACCATATTTATGGGGACCATCCAGTGATCTTTGGAACTGGACACAAATAAGAAAGTTTTAGTAAAATATGTTATCTACCACATACGAAAATTTCAGAATTTTTGGACATTTTCTCAGACTTGTGTTGAATTTTTTACCAAGACTGCTGCAGTTTTACGAACCTGCTGTGAATACGTTTTGTTTTGACCACTTAGATCTATTCATATTCACAAGATCCGAACCTGGAATGGTACTTAATGGTTATAAGTTCATACCGGTAAATTTTCATGAATTTTAAGCTTAAAATCAATTTGTATATGAAATTTACAAAAAGACTACCGTAGCTTGAACAATCATGCTTTTAAACTATATGAGTAAACGAAAGGTTTGAAACGACAATGACCTCACGTTTATTATGACCGTAGAAAATCCACAAGGGGTTGTGATAAGACAAGACAAAAGACAAGCTAAGGTTAGGGATCCACTTTTTGATGGGGTAAAGTTAACCCTTTTCTTGCAAGTATTTTGATTTCATGGGTTAACCTTGACGCTTTTCCATGGTTGAATTCCTTTTTATATGTGCTCTACATGGCTTACGGCCTCCTTATGAACAAGGAATATTTGAAATCCTTTATTTTCCTTTGGGATTCAATGCTTTATTTCCGCTTTTTAAGTGCGGATAAATGTTATGTTGACGGTGGGCGAATTATACGACCCTCCAATGATCGTTGGGTAAAAGCATATCCACAGGAATTGGTAGACCAGTGGATAATAAGTATGGTGTCATGGCGGTTAGCCACGACACATTTATGAAAAGTAAGAATGAAGTCACGGCGGTTAGCCTTGACAAGTTTTATGACATCCAGACTATTCATGATATCTTTTCACCTGTTTGATGCTTATGTTTGATGTTTAGTACCTCCATGATGTTGTTATTTCAATGACTCTACTCTCACAGCGATTCATGTGTTTTTACTGCATGCAGTTCATGTTTACCTTCTTGGGGCTATTATTTCAGCTCACCCCTTATTTCTTTGATTCCCCACCCTGTGAACTAGAAGTCTAAGGAGGAGAGTGGCGTAATAGGACGCTTAGGTACGCCAAGACTTTAAGTTTATGTGTTTAGTATTTGCCTATGTATAAAAGGTTGTAATAATGTATATGGTGTCCTAAACTCCTAAACTCCTAAACTTTTGATATGATCTTGGGAGATGTAATAAAGTATGTAAGGATTATGTATGTTTAAGTTATGTTTTTGGATTAACGCACCCAATCTGGAGCTCCCGGATTTGGGGGTGTTACAGGTAGTCCCCAACTGTGCCATTATCTTCCTGCTCAAAGGCGTCAACTACAACGTTCGCCTTACAGGGGTGGTACTCGAAAGTATAATCATAGTCCTTCAGCAACTCCATCCACCGTCTTTGTTGTATGTTCAGCTCCCACTGGCTCATCAAGTACTTTAAACTCTTGTGGTCGGTGAAGATTTTACAGGTTTCACCATACCGATAGTATCGCCAAATCTTCAAAGTGAAGACCACTGCCGCTAGTTCCAAATCATAAAGAGGATAGTTTACTTCGTGAGTCTTGAGCTATCTAGATACATAGGCTATAACTCTACCTTGTTACATCAAGACACAACCCAAGCCCCTATACGAAGCGTTACTATAGATTTTGAAACATATTCCTTGGTAGGTGAGGTGAGGACAGGAGCAAATACCAGTCGGTTCTTCAGTTCCTGAAAACTCTGCTCACATTCCCCGGTCCACTCAAACTTTGCATCCTTCCGCAGTAGCTTGGTTATAGGCTTGGCGATAGAAGAATACCCTTCAACAAATCATCTGTAGTAACCGGCCAATCCCAGCTCCAAATCTCCTTTATTGTAGTTGGGGATTGCCAGTTAACTACCGCTTCGATATTCTTGGGATCCACATAAATCCCTAATGCTGAAATGACATGACCAGGAGTTTAACTTTATCAAGCCAGAACTCACATTTTCTTGGCTTGGCATACAATTGCTACTCCTTCAGGGTCTACAAAACAATTCTGAGGTGGTTGATGTGTTCCTCCATGCTCTGAGAATACACCAAGTTGTCGTCGATGAACAATACGACGTACTCATCTAAGTAGGGTGCGAACACCTTATTCAACATCCCCATAAATGCTGCTAGGCCATTCGTCAACCCAAAGGGCAATATTAGAAACTCAAAATGCCCGTATCGGGTACGAAATGCAGTCTTCGATATATCCTGCTCTCGTACATTGATGGTAGCCCAACTTCAGATAGATCTTGGAGAATCACATACTCCTTGTAATTGATCGAACATGTTATCTATACGGGGCAATGTGTACTGATATCGGATGGTAACTCCATTTAATAGTCGGTAATCCACGGACACTCTCATGGAGCCATCCTTCTTCTTCACCAAAAGTACGGGCATACCCTAAGGGGAGTACTAGGTCTGATGAACCCCTTCTCCTGTAGTACCTCCAATTGCTCCTTCAACTCCTGTTATTCAACAGGTGCCATCCTGTATGGTACCTTGGAAATTGGAGTTACTCCTAGAACTAAATCAATGGTGAACTCTACGCCTCTGTGTGGGGGCAACATTGGTAACTCGTCGGGAAATACATCTAGTAATTCGCATGCTACTGCAATCTCCCGTACACCTCCCTTGGGAGCTTCGGCTCCTACTATATTCGCCAAGCAAACTTCTTTCGTCTCTTCTGTCTGGGCTCACCTCCCGTGGAAGCGAATCTCTGGCTCGCCTGGTCATTGGAACCGCACCATCTTTAAGTGACAATCGACGGAGGCGTAATGAATGGATAACCAATCCATTCATAAGATAGCATCAAAGTCTATGATCCAAATTAGTATCAGATCAGCTAACAGTAGATGACCTTCTACCCTCAGATCACATCCTTCAAATACTATTTTTATAATTATTGAGCTCCCAATAGGGGAGGATACTATCATTTATTCTGCTAACTATGTAGCATATGCATATGGGGGCAGTGTGAAAGAAGTGGCAATATAAGAGTATGTGGACCCAGGGTCAATCAATACGCATGCATCAGTACCAAAGATTTGCATCATATCTGAGATGACATCAGGTGTATTCACAACCTCCTGATGTGTCATGGCAAAGGCCTCGGTCATCAACTGGGAATGAACTCTTCGGCCTCCTCGAGATCCTTCTCCAACAAATTCTCCTCGGTTGCCCCCAGTACTGCCAACGACAGATGGTCCTTGGCCCTGTTGTGAGTATTGGCCAACTAGTGTAGTAGTCTGTGGGGATGTCCCACTCTCCTATACCAATAAATGGCACTCATTTCGGTATTGGCCAGGCTGCTTGCAATGGAAACAGACTCCTGTCGTGGAGCTAGCATGCCATACCCATAGTGGTACTTGAAACAAACCTGACACTAGGGCTTCTTTGGTCCCTATCCTCCTGAGGAAGAGCCGCCACTTCTGCTATTGCTCTTCTTCGAAGGTCTAGTATTGTCACCCACCTGAAAGCTGGGTGCGCTTCTCTTTTTTAATTTATCTTGACGTCGCTTCTGTCTTTCAAAGCTCATCTCAACTCGGAGAGCTCCCTTTACCAACTTAGTGAAATCAGTGAACCCAGAAACAGTAACAATATTCCGGATTTCATCCCGGAGTCCTTGTTGGAACCTTTGACACTTCTTATACTAATTATCAAAATAGGAGGATGCATATCTCCCCATGTCTGTAAACCTGGCCTCATATTCGGCCACTAATTGGTTCCCCTGAACCAAACGCAAAAACTCCTGATACTTCGCGTCTCTGTTGATCCGGGACATGTACTTCCAATCAAATGCTGTGCGAAACTAAGTCCAATTGAATGTGCGTCACGATGCATGCGGTTGCCTCATGATGGTCAGCCACCATTGTAGGGCCCCCTATTCTAACAGATATGTCACGGTGGCCACTTTCTCCTCCTGGGGACACCTCAAGGACTAGAAGACCAGCTCCATTTACGATCCAATTTTACGCCTCTGGCTTTGGATCGATGGTGCCGCGTGAAGCCCGAACTACACCCATTTGCTGAGCACTTCTAACATAGTCCTGCTCTCTGTGCCTCGGCTACTGGTAGTTAGGCAAGGCCACAAATGATTGCGTCATCTGGTTAAAGTACAGCTGCATCCCAGGGTTATACCCCGGTCCAGGCTGCGCTCCGAGATTATACCCTGGTTCATATTGCATTCCCGGTCATATTCCGGTCCAGGTTGTGCTCCCAGATAGTATCATGATCTATATTGCATCCCCAGGTTGTATCCCAGATAATATTGCATCCCCGATTGAAATCCGGGTCCATATTACATCCCCGGTTGGAATCCGGGTCCATGATGTGAATGTGATCCTTCAGCATTGACTTCTTATGATTCTGGAGCCTCCAGTTTAGGTCCATATGTAGGTTCTTCCTACGGCACACGAGGTAGCCTTCTGCTTCTCTTTAGTGCCATTCTGAAAAATAAGGACGAGCTTCAGTGTAAGTTTTTAATACTGCTAACAATTATTAGCTTTACTCTACTAACACATACTCCCATCCTAAGGCTCTGACCATTTCTAGGTTTCCTAGAACTAAACCTGCTCTGATACCACTAAATGTAACACCCATCTCCTTTTCAGGTGACACATATAACAACAGCCATGCCCAGAGACTGAACCCTGTGCCTAAGGCTTTTAACTTAATAAATTACAGCTTAACGACTGGCGGAAACTAAATAAGCAAGAAAGCTAATATCATAACACACAAATCAAGATACTATTTATTACACACCAAAGAAAAATACCAACAGAAATGGTCTTAGACAAAAAAGGAGTTTCACACTCTCCTAATATCAAATACAACAAATCCAAACACATAAAGAACAGTGGGACTGGTCAGAGCCATCTAACGATAGACAAGACTCTCTCCTCGACTCTAGGTATGATTAAGTACCGGTTTAAAGGCACCCCTTTCCTAACCTAGTACTGTACTAATTAGCCCAAGCACGGGGCCACCTCTGGTGCAAGCAAGCATATTAGTATGGTGTCGCTCATTGATACCTTTTTCAAATACTCATCATATCATTTTATAACTCTTTTCTTTCTTTAGCACATATTTTCTAAGTATACTTATTTTCTAGTAGTTTCTAAGTTTGGCTCAGTCCTTCAGCAGTGGCTTTGTCCTTACCTTTGCCTTGTCCTAATAAACAGAATATGAAATTTCAGAAATACGACCTCCGTATTCTAATTTCAAACTATATTGAGACTCGTTAGAATACGATAATTCCATCAAGTTAATTTAAAGCACGATTTCTCTTAACATGAACTTCGTATTTCTAAAAATCAAAATATGAAATTGCCAAATTAAGGGACTTAGCTTTTTTATCTTAATCTCAATTTAAGAGTTTCTAACATGCTCTTTAAGGGTGATTATGTGCAAAGCATGATCATGGAGATTTAATCAACTATAATTTACTTAAAATTTTATATGAAAATTCGGTAGCACCTCCTCTATTTGGAGGGCCCAGAAATTATACAAACATACACCAAGTATAGCACTTAATTAATAAACATGCTACTTAAACAACAACATTAATCAAATTAATATCATCTTAATAACCTTTCCCAGCCTCTATCCTTCATTTTAACATCCATACCATTAGCCCCTAAGCTCATCTAATTAATCTCATGAAATCCTTCCAATTCCCCATCATTTAGTTAACCCTTTGTACCTTGGTTCTCCACGTGCTAGCTACTCACAGGAGAAGGGAAATTTGAAGGAAATACTAGTCGGAAGGGCTGGTCGGACTGAGGGAAGGCTACTTGGCCAGATCTGGCTAGATATGGGCCCGCGCTCGCGTGGAGAAGGGACAGGCGCTCCTGCGCACGTGCTGGCGGCATGAGGTTTCATTGACGTGCTGCAGGGTGTCACTAAGGTTGACGGAAGGCGGGCAGAGTAGGCTCTGCTCCAGCTTGGGCATGTGGCGCGGCTGACGGTGGAAGCAGACCGGGGTCGAGGCCTGTGCTGGGGGCGACTGATTGGACTAGTGCGGACGCATCTGAGGTCAGCCGGTAGGGGAACTGTGGCGGCCACCCGGCCACGCCGTCGAGAAGCTGGACGGGGAAGAAGGAGAAGAAGCTGAGTAGCTCACGGCGTAGCGAGAGAAGATAGAAGAGGGATCGTAAGGGAGAGAAGATAAGAACTTCTCTCTCACTTTCTCTTATAAAGACAGTAAAGTAACTTTAAGAATAATAATATTTTAATTAAATTATTATATAACTCCCATACTGTATGAACACAGGAGAAGAAAATTTTCAGACCAGATCCTTTTCTTACGGATCTACATAATTGGCGTAATATTTTATTCTTTTATTAATTAATTCATTCATTATGTCTTTTCAGTAGATCACAGACCCTACATTAACTTCAAAGGTCGCATTCACATGCCCGACGGAGATCCATATTTTTCAGATTTTGACTTTACCATATCTCCTTTATCGGGTCCCCAACTTTTTCCAATATTCCCCAACTAATTAATCAAAATTAATTAATACTTAATAAATCTTTCAATTAATTAACCGGGATTATTCTCTTCAATCCACCTCCAACTATTTCATATCTAATTGGCCTGTCCCAATACGGCCTTCTCTGGCCCAAATTTTTGTGAGACTTGATTTTAACTTCATACATTCTTGATTTTCTCTTAATTGAATTTAAACGTCATTAACTAATTTTCTATGTTAATTAATCTCGTGAAATTTTTCAAAAATTTTCTAATTATTTATTTAAAAAATTTTGGGGTGTTACAGAGGGCGAGCACGAGTAGGGGGAGAAGAAAAGGAGAAGAAGAAAGATGCTAGTAGATCTAAAATGAGAGAGAGAGAGAGAGATGTTTTTCATTCTCTCTCTCTTTCTCATTCTTTATAATAACAAAGATAATATATTATTATTGTTATTATTTCTTTATGAAAATCAAATATAATAACTTAACTTATCTTATAAAAAGATAGCATTTAATTAACTTATCCCCTAGCTTTATGTCACATCCCCCTTTAATCATTCTTATCTTCTCAATAATTTATCGACCCTGATCTGGGAAATCCGGGTCAATGATTCCAATAATCACGGGCGCACATGGCTAATCAGAATATCACGGGGTCTATCTCTCGCCAAACCAGATCCGAGATTATTGGCTTTTGACCAGACCAGATCTACTTTACCGCGACTCTAACTTTTGTCCGGTATGTCCCACTTAATTGATCTGAATTAATTAACACTTTAATAAAATTTCTCAATTAATTAACTGAGATTATCCATTCTATCCACCTCCAACTATTCTATGTGTAAGTGGCCTGGCCCAATATGGCCTTCCCTACGCCTAACAATTGTGAGGGTGGATTTTAAGTGCATTAATCTTTGATTTTCCTTTAATTGAGTTTTTACAATAATTGATTTATTTTCTGTGCTAATTAATCTCATTAATTTTCTAGAATTTTTGATTTATTTATTTAGAAAATTCGGGGCGTTACAACTTTGGTATGGGTGGCTACCCCACCTCCTTTTGCTTCCTCTACCACTTTTTCTTCATATTGTTCTTTTTCTACTATTTTTTGTGCCTCTGCATGATCTTCAGCAGGAGATTTGTGCAATGGCATCTCTACTTCCTTTCCATTACTCAAATAATCACTTTAAGCTGCTCACGAGGATTAACTTCAACATTGCCCGGGTCTTTTTTCTATAGCCGTGGCAATATATCCCATCTCATTCTCAAGACTTTTAATTGATGGTTGCCTATTTCTCATTGCAGCGTAGTTTGTCTATATATACCTGACCAAAATCTCCTTTGTGGTTCGTTTCCTATATTGTTGTTTCAATTGTTGTTTCAATTTGTGTATTGTCTATATACTGAACTTGCTCCATGGGGGCTACTGCTGAACTAGAGATGGGGCATTGTGAAACATTAATTATACCCTCCACCACAAGTGTTGCATAACAAAATTGTAGCTTATTTTGAACTGTCGTCATTAAGAAGATCAATCTTTCTCTAAAGTGCATCCACCTTAGCAGCAAGGGCTGGATCTGCATTCATTTCAAGAGCTGCAACACTTTTAGATTATTTTCCCCGCGATGACCAATGTGATTAATTAATCTCTAGCCATGCCCCAAGAATAATTGCTCACCTTCCTTAGGGTATTTATTACTCAATGATCCACCAAATGCGGCATCAATAAGTTGTCTTGTATAATTATTTAGTCCATTATACTATGAGTGAATTTTCATTCATGGATTATAACCATGATGAGGACAACGTCGAAGCAAATCCTTAAGCCTCTCGTAAGCGTCAAAAGTGTCTCCGACTCTACTTGTTTAAAGGTTGAAATTTCTTGAATGATTTTGGCCGCTTTACTTGGTGGAAAATATCGGCAAAGAAACTTGTTCAACATATCTGCCCAAGTTTTGATAGAACCAATATGTCACGCCTCGACCCGGATCCAGGGACCTCGGACACGTTAAGAGATCGGCCGTACCCAAGTGGAGACGAGCCCACTCGAATACAAGGCTTAAGTAATAGAAGCAGATAACATAATATAATCAAAATGTCATATATAACAATGTCAAAGTTATACAGCGGAATTTAAAATCACAAGGGTTCAAATCACCCTATAACAAACTATACAAAATCAGGCCCTACATGGGTCCTAAAACTCTCACACACAACCTGAGGTCCTCAAACCTCTCCAACCTGTCCTAGTCCCACGCACAACTCCAAATCCTGAGTCATCTGTCCCTCTTAACCTGGAAGGAAAAGAAAAGAAGTGGAATGAGCTTTCGAAAGGAAAGCTCAGTAAGTACCCTGTAGAAAATCACAATGATGCTACAACAGATAACAACAGATAGTCAAACAGACATATTAAAAATAGTCAGCACAACAAGCCAATCAAACGGGGCCCCCTATACTCATCCAATCATACCTCCACGGTCGGTAAGTGCAAGGTCGCCTCAGTGGTCAAGTGTCGGACGACAGGTGGCTATGCTCCATGGGTACCCCCACCCAATCCGGACGCATACCAACCCAACCTAAACACAAACACCACGAGTCTCACAGTAATGTCCCGGTCCACGGTGGCATGCTCAGCGAGCATCCAACATCAAACTTATACATGCAACCAATCCACAGATATAGAAGCAACAAACCATCCAACAGATATGGAATCAACAACAGAGGACCAAGGCATCATAACAACATATACAAGCACAAAACCAACAAAGAAACACCAATCCAGGTAACATCAAGGTCAAAGAAACCCATCACTGGGTGGGAGCTAGGCAAAGGCACTTACCTCTGGTCGCAATCCAATTAACCGACTCGTATCCGTCCCGACGAAGCTTAACGCTCCTTGTCAATACCTGATATCCACAAGACTACACTCAATACAACATCTCTTCTTTGCCTCCCATTCATGCTAACATTCAGATCACTAGGAAAAAACCTGATCTTAGTAACTTTCTAATGCCACAAACAGTTAACAAAAATCCAAAAAATATTGCTACTTGTATAAACATCTTCACACATATGAAGACTTCCACATCATCAATTCAACAGCCTCAACCATGAACATCACCCTATCTTCACAGAAGAATACCCCGGTTGCAATGTCCAAACAACTACCCAAGAAAGCATGCTAAGGCTCAAAGATGATCTAAGAAACTGGGTTCCATCTCATGATATTGAATTCACTGTGTACCCCTTGATTTAGACCAATACTAACAAACTAAGCATAGTAACTTCATAAATAGTAAAACACCTCACAACACTATTACTCTCTCTTTCTCTTTAGTTTGTCAATTAAACTCTAGAAAGCTTTCCCTCATCTGACAGCCAACACCCTCTGTTAAATAATTTACTTGTATATTATCAGGAACTAGAAAGCCTCTACCACTTAACCTCTTCACATAAATCAGAGATCAAATATATCTATGTAGATTCATAACTATCCCACTGCCCGTGCATGAATATCCATCAGCATGCAGTACGAACACACATGAAAAATAAACCGAGGCCAAGAGAGACTCACTTGAGATCTTGGGTGACGACGGCGTGCTCTCGCGATAACTTCCTCGGCGACTCCTCGCTCTCCGTGAGGCGAAGTTGCCGACCGGTACCCTCTCCCGAGGCAACTCAAGACTCCTCCTCAATCTCCTCTCCCTCTTTTACGATGGAGGCTTTAGGGTTTAGTTGAGCGGCGTTCCTCTCTTTATAGGTTCTAGGCAGAGACCCTCACGCTGATCGCACGAGATCCAAAACTAACTCTAACCGATCCCATGATTTGTGCATCGAGGAGCTTGCATCGGTGCGTGCAACTACACGACTAGGGGCGGCCTGATTCCCCTTGCATACATCGAACGATGAAAGGTGTGCCTCGAGATTGGCTGATAAATTCTCAGCCGTCGTACCCTAAATAGCAGCTCTCGTGCATGGTCTTCGTGATGCTTTTACACAAGCGTCCAACAATCCAACAATGAATCTCATCCATATCCATTCATGCTCAATCCCAACCGTCCATACTTAAAAGCATATCCCACAATTCAAGAATTTAATGCATTGAACAATCTTTGTTTATGTTAATATCCATCCCATCTATCAACTCAAATCTAATATATATATATATATATATATATATATATATATATATATATATATTAAAGGTATCCCATCTAATCCCATTCTTTTATCTTCAACCATTAATGACCACTTTATAAATTGGTTCATACCTTTAACCGAGTAACAAGTACTAAATTATCTATTCATAATTCAAATTACTTTTTAATATATATTATCTTTATCTAAATCTAATTCACACCAATATATCCTCTTATCAAATATACCTCCATGATATTTCAAATAAGTCTAAATGCTTATCTTTGACATCTTCTAAATATTTTATATTTATTTATCCAAATTATCTCCATATAATTTTATCACAATCTCATAAACATTTATTCTTATCCAACCTCTCCCTCTCTATATCTCTCTATGTCTGCTTTTATTACTAATAGATTTTAGAATATTAATTAATTTTTTTTTTTTTTATACCCTAAAATCTTCGGATTTTACACAATAGGGAGTGATGTGAGCCATTGGTATGCTCTTTCTCTCAAACTATATGGGAACAGTCTAAACATGATTGAATCATCGGATGCCTCATTAATCTTGAATGTACCACAGATTTACATAAACTATGCTAAGTGCGCACCGGCCATCAAAATGAACTGAATTTTGTATCATGCCAATGGTGTTGGCCTTAATCTCAAAGTTGTTCATGTTTACAGTCGATGCGTAGATATTAAATTCCTGTCCCGTAAACTGTGATCTCTCATACTTAGAAAGAGTTCTTCGGGGTTCGGCCATTGTTGTGAAATCTTTGATCTCAATGTTGATCTCTGCAAAGGTTGTGAGGAGTTGAGTTTACTGCTTCTAAAGATGAACCCATATTTGCTTCTAGAGATAGTTCTGGAGTTGCTTCTGGAGCTGCCTCTTCTGCTTCTCTTAGTCTCTAGCGTAAGGTCCTTTCAATCTCACTATCTTCTTCAATGAGACCGATAGGATTTGTTTAGGTTATGCACCAACTCTTTGCAAAACAGGATTAAAAATATGATTAGAATTAAAAATAAAACTTTAAAACTAAAGAAGGACTGAAAAATAAAAATGACTAGATGAATAGAATTTTAACACTCCAAATATCCTTTGTCCCAGGCAACGATACCAAAAACTTGATGCATGTTTTCAATCTACAAGTGTATGGGTCGTATCAAGTAATAAAGTGTACTCAAAATACTAGGATGTCGAACCTGCAAGGACCAAGAAGTACTAGTATGAACTATTGATCTATTATCTAGTCTAATCAAGATTACGGGTGTTTTAACTAAAACTTAACAAATCAGAACTCACTAATCATGGGATGAAATCTTGAGGGCAATCAATTAGGGAAAAGCCATATTCATGCAATGAATCCCCCTTGGGTTTTCATAAAAGTATATACAAAGATCTTTAGGTAAATAGCTGCAGGGTTGTGGACCAATGGTTCCTACGTTGTATCCGATCCCTCTCTCGAGATGGTTAATACCTACTACCCTCACCGCATTAACGATTTAGGGAAACTATATGTTGGAAGAGTTATGGTAATAAGACATATTAAGGACTCACTCTCCTTAGTACATGATCTCTCGGCGTCCTCATAACTCTATCTATTGAGGGAGATCTACATACGAGGAGACTTTCTCTTCTTCCCTCATATGAATTAGATTGAACATCTGAGCTATCACTACTTAGAAATCCAATGTAATAAAAGTACACTCAATAGATCTAAAAACCAAAACAACTAATAAGCTATTAAGAACCAATGTTAGAAACAACCATTAACCCTGTGGTTTATCATGCTTAAATACCTAACATATTAGTTCCCCAGGAAAGAGGAACAACAATCTACGCAATAAACAAGTGAAGACATAAAAATAAAATATAAAAGCCCCCTTATTGTCTCCATGATGATCTAGTGGTAGATCTTCAATTGTTCTCCCCTTTTCCGGATGAGAGATGCTTGTCAAGATGAATTCCCTTCCTTTGATGTCAGAAGGTGGTTGAGATGATGGATGGAATGAGCGGTGATAGAATCCCATTTTTTCAAAAAGTAAACACCGGCCCTATTTATAGGGCCCCATTGCTTCTTGAAAATATCTTACATGTTTTTAATACACTTAGGCCCAACCAGTTATAAAATCGATTCTTGGTCTGGTTGCATACAGGGGCGATACTTGAACATGGCACGCCTGTGTAGTCCTTTCGACAAGCCAGTCTTCTGTTTGATCTCAAACTGGGAAACTTATGGGGGAAGCCATACGGGCGCATGCTTGCCTGTATGGTCTCCTTAAAATTCAGGCAACTATTCTGCTTACAGCCTGGAAGGTGAATGGTTAGACTTACGAGTGCATGCTTGCCTATGTGCCCCTCTAGAAGATTAGGTCCTAGGCTTAAATAAGGTATGTGCCATATCACTACTAGAAATATACCCTAAAAGTTATTTTTCCGCCGTTATATGTCTATAGCGGCGGATCTTATATCCGCCGTTATAGCATCGCCTAAACAGCCTTTAATACCAATAGCGGTGGATATATTCGCAGGTAAAGGTCGCAGTTGTACCTATAGCGATGGATATATCCCCCACTATAAACCTAGTTGTAGCTATAGCGGTAGAGATATCAGCTGCTATAGACACAACTGCGACCTCTAGTGGCGGATATATTCGTTGCTATAGGTTTTAGAGGTTGTTAATGTTGTTAACAGTACCCTATAGGGGCAGATATATCTACTGTTATAGGTCTTAGCGGCTGCTAATGCGACCCTTTAGTGGTGGATATATCCGCCTCTTTAGGACTTAGTTGTTGTTAGCACAGGCCTATAGCGGGGGATATGTCTGCCACTTTAGATAATAATAATAATAATAATAATAATAATAATAATAACAACAACAACAACAACAACAATACCAATAATAATAATAATAATAATAATCCCGATATGTCGAGAATTAGTAAGATACCCTTGATTATGTCTAAATAACCAAATTAATTAATAATAAAATTCACTATCCAATAATACAACATTCATAAATCCCAGAAAAAAGTATTAAAGTAATTATATAAATCTAAAGAGAGAATGAGATAGAGAGAGAGTATAAAACTAAATCTCTAATGGAACAACAACTTTAGAAGGCTCATTCAAAAGCTCAATCCATAAAAGTGTAGGATGCTTTGCATGCCTGCAATTAAGAAACAAAATGATCACCAGTGAGATCTTAGACAATGTTTATGCAAGAGCTACTAGAGAGAAGCTAATATGAGAATTGAACCGACCAAACATTAATTTAACATCAATTGCTTGGCAAATATTTTGTCAAACAACATAGAAAACTAAACACAAATACAAGGCATAATTAAATATGACCAAAAGTGAAAAGCTAAAATTCTTATATAGTAACCATGTTATTTTTATTATTGATCATACCTTGTAATCAGAACAGTCTTCGAGTATATTTGGGTCACATATCCACATGGCATATTCAAAATAGAAAAGATATAATCTACCTTCTAGACAAGAAGCCTATGACATGTAAACTTTGGGAGATGTATTCGGGTGACAATGCCCAATCCACCGATCTATCTCTACTAGCACGATGTTCCATTCCATTTTGAGAACCTGGAGCTGCAAGAATTCATGAAACCAATAAAAGAAGAGACAAGAACACAAACCCATCACCATCAAACCTGCAAGGATTCCTCAAATAAAGATAATATCAAGCCAAAAATATTAACAAAACAAACAAATGGAAAGCCAAAGTATTGTCGACTAGTGATACCCAACCACCAAGACAAACTTTGGATTCAGCCCAACTTGAACAAACTTCCAATTCAAACATTCTTGCAACCAAAATTACAACAACTCACTCACAATTGAATATAATATTTATGGAGTATCTATGGACATGAACTTGACTTATTTGCATGAAGTTGTGCACAATAAATTTTCTTCAATGGCCGCATTAATCACCATTCAAGATTTACAAACTTTGTATGTCCTGTACTTTCCAGATTAATTACCTTTCCAAATTATCAGACTTTGTATGAAGTTGTTTGGTAGTTTGAGTAATTGGTCATTCAGTTCAAAAAAATTTCTAGTTTATTTAAAATCAAAATGATAATACAAATAAGGGTAAATTATCTAAATAGTCACCCAACTATTGAGTTGCTCCTATTTGAGTCACCCAATTATAAAAACTTTCAATTGGATACCCCAGCTTTAGAATTGCATTCAATCAAGTCACCCACACTAACACCTAATCTTGATGTGGCATGCGTAGATTTACCTCGGCCACCGCCATGTAGCAGAAAAAATAAAAAATTTTAAAAAATTCTAAAAATTCTAAAAAAAATTCTAAAAATTCTAAAAAAAATAATAATAAATATTTAAAAAATATAAAAATTCTTTAAAAAAACTAAAAAATCTTAAAATAAACATGATTTTTTAAAAATTCAAAAAATTCCGGTAAGAATTCCAAAAATTCTAAAAATTCTAAAAAAATCTAAAAAAATATACATTTTTTATTTTTTATAAATATAAAGAATCCTTTATATTTTGCCACATTAGCCTTGCCACGTGGCAAAATAACTTAAACTTTTCAAATAATTATTATTGACATGACATGCCACGTTAGTTGCCACGTGGAAGAAAAAATAAAAAAATTCTAAAAAATATTAAAAATAAGCAGGATTTTAAAAAAAAAAATCAAAAAAATCTAGTATGAATTTTAAAAAATTCTAAAGATTATGTTTAGATTTTTTTATTTTTTTGGAAGGAGAATAATACATACGCACAAAAAAAATAAAAAAAAAATCTAAAAAATAAACAGGATTTTACAACGTAATTACAAAAATAAAACTGTAAAATACTGAAATGTGCTTGTATGTTCTGATTGTTGTGATTAAGGTTATTAAGGTTATGAAGAAGTTGGAATGGTTTTGAAGATGTTCATTTTATATTTTTTTCTTACCGTTTTTATTTTTTTTTCAATTTGATTGTTGTGAGTACAAAGCCCATCTTAATTTTATAAATTACAAAATCACATTTTTTTACTATTTTTCCAGGTTGAATGTTGTGATTACGTTAAAAAATCTGTTTATTTTTTAGAATTTTTTTAGATTATGTTTAGAATTTTTTAGAATTTTTTAGAATTCTTACCGGAATTTTTTGAATTTTTTTTAAAAAATCCTGTTTATTTTTAAGATTTTTTAGATTTTTTAAAGAATTTTTTATATTTTTTAACAATTTTTTAAGATTTTTTTTATTTTTTACTACCACTTCAACAATAATTATTTGAAAAGTTTAAGTTTTTTAGAATTTTAAGAATTTTAAGAATTTTTTTAGATTTTTTTTAGAATTTTTAGAATTTTTTTTAGATTTTTTTTAGAAATTTTAGGATTTTTTTAGAATTTTTTATTTTTTATTTTTGCCACGTGGCAGGCTGACATGGCATCCTGGGTGCCACATGTCATGCCACATCAGCCTACCGTTAACGGTGTTAATGTGGGTGACTTGATTGAATGCAATTATAAAGTTGGGGTACCCAATTGAAAGTTTTTATAATTGGGTGATTCAAATAGGAGCAATCCAATAATTGGGTGACGATTTAGATAATTTACCCTACAAATAATTGAAGCTGATGGTAATATACTGTGGGTGGTGTGTCATGCTTAGTCTAGAATACTTTGGCACACCCATATACCCTACTATATACTATGAATCACAAGATTGTTCCCAACAATTGGGAACTGGGCTTCACTTTTTTTTTAGAGTTTTTTACTTGCAACCCCTCAAAAATAGCCAAATCACTTGTCACCTCCTCACTTTTCAATAATACCGCATAGCCCCTTCTTTTAATTTTATTTTACTTGCCACCCCTTGAGTTAGTTATTCACACTAAAAGTTTTGAATAGTTTTTAAAAACATTCAAATAACAAAGTAAAAGACAAAAATACCCCTTCTTTCAAAACTATTATTTACCCATGATTAATAAATAATTAAAAAATTTCAAAAATGGTTATAAGTAAATTATGAGTTTATTAAGGGAAATATAAATAATATTAAATTAATAAAAAATATTATTAACATATATATTTTTTAAATATTAATAACATACATTAAAAAATTTATTTGTAACATGTTCAAAGTAAAACAAAATAATTATATTTCTATTAAAAAATTATATTTTGTTACGGATATATTTGGTGAAGACAGGTGTCGTTAAGCTAAAGGACCACTTGTTCATTTGGCTATATGGCAGTATCACCATCTTTGCACAAATTCCGCTTCTAAGAATAAGCGTAAGGATTCAATCCTGCTAACAAGTCCGTCGAATTGTAACAACTCCTCTCATAAAGGGCGTAGGGGCGAGGGGTAGAAAGAAAGAGATAGAGAAACATCTAACGCCACTACAAAATGAGTGGGCCTTATCCACTTGCTACGAAGGGCGATATTTTTCCTACCACCTTCCTACCGCCTTCCCTTCCTACCGCCTTAAGAGATATTTTACCTAACTCACCGCCTTACTTCACCGCCTTTCCTGAACCGCCTCTAAGGTGCTATAAAAGAAGAGTGCTAATAGAAGAAAAAGGGATCCGAAAAAAACTCATCACACAAAAAACTGCCTAAAACTAAGATTCTCTATTCAAGTTTTCTGACTTAAGCGTCGGAGCTGAATCCGGGCGGAAAGGCCCAATTAGATCACCGCCCCTCTCCTTTTACGTGCTCGTTGATGAGTAATTCCGGTAATTCCGGCGGAGTTTTTATGATGCTCTTCGCACTCCCTCGCTCAGTAGGCGTAAGTAAGCGTCCACATCAACTATAAATTCTAACCGTTGGTCGAGAGTCGAGACGGATCACGAGGTAACGATGGACCAAACGCGTGGCGTGGACCGCTTTTGGCATCAGCTTGATTTGGCGCCGTCAGGTAGGGGACCTTACGAAAAGCCAAATGACCACTACCAGAAGATCAAAACAAATTCAAGAACAGGGAGCCCTAAATAATCCCGAAGGATTTGGCGAGGTCTGAAGGCATGAAGAAATCCGGTCAGATAATCCGCCCATCTTACCGCCATCAGAAAATCCTTCCGTCCAACCTCAAGAATCTGTCCCAGAATTTTACCTTAACCTACAACAACAATTGGAACGGTTGACTCAGGCTGTTCACGCTTTGACTCATCCTCCACCTACACAAGTTCCAACGCCAAACATACCAACAACCCCACTGGATAATTCTGAAAGTAGAGGGAGAACGAGAACTCGCACCCATAAAGAGAAAACAGAAAGGACTGCCTTTTCCGCTAGTTCAGAACCTCCCTCCGTTCGACGTAGGCAGCAGGCCGCCACAAGAACCGAACGGACAAGGACGGAACGGAATAGTCCAACTGTTCAAACAGTTGATAGAAGGACTCAACGACAGAACCTCTCTCGAGGGAACGAAAAGTCCGGCTTACACGTTCTCGTATGTGTTCACCCTTTGTCACAAAGAAATCTTGGGAGAGCAAGTTCCGGATAGCTTCGGACCGCCAGTTATGACCGCGTATGAAGGCAAAACCGATCCATCCCAACACCTGAAATCTTTTGATTGAAGATGCTCCTCACCTGGAATCACAGACGCTCGCAGATGCAGAAGCTTTTCCCGCTACCTTAGAGGGAAAAGCTTAAGACCGGGTTTGTCGATCTCCCATCTAGTACGCATTACTTCTTCGTGATTTTAGCGGATCGCTTCCTAGCCTATTTTGCCAATTACTCAAAGCAAAAGAAAACCCCGTCCACCCTTCAGCGCATTAAGCGTGAGGGAAAAAAGCGCTCAGGGCCTATTTAAGCCGTTACATAGACGAAGGACTAATGTTGCGGACCTCCCGCCACGTATGGTTGTGACTTTTCTAATGGAAGGGTTATTAGACTCCCCCTTCCGATTTTCCCTAACACTAGATCCACCAAAAACCATTCCAGCCCTTATGATCCACGCCCAAAAGTATATCAATTCCGAGGAAATTTATATGGGTTGGGAAGAAGAGGCTAGACGTGGACCTGTGGACACCGGGAAGGAAAAAACCCACCATAGCGTCAGCAGAAGGCCCCTGGATACGCGAAAGGAAAGAGGATCGCACAGAGAGGGCAAAGGCATAAACAGAGGCCTGGAAACCTCCGCACGGCCCCAACAACATATACTACCGTAGAGCCTTCTAAGGAAGGAAAAATTGTCGAATATGATCACCATACCCCATCGAATCAAACTAGAAGCCACATTCTTATGCAAATCAAAGAACAAAAGCTTACGGCGTGGCGAGCACGCAAGAAACGCCCGAGCGGCAAAAGAGCGATAAGAAGTATTGCCGGTTTCATCAATCCAGGAGAGGATATGACACAGAAAAGTGTACCCACTTGATGAACGCAATAGAAGATGTGGTTTCGAAAAGGACAATTGGAACAATACATCAACCTTGAGATTCAAGGGGAACCTGAAATTTCACAACCTGAAGAAGAAAAAGGAGAAATGGTGGGATTTATCAGTGGTGGTCCTGGCTGCGGTGGTGAAAGTTCCGCCTCTCGGAAAAGTTACGCCCGAATGGTGGGAACCACGCAGGAAATAGAAACGCCACGAAGACGATCTCGACCTACGGCTCCAATCATCTTCTATGACAATGACGTCAGCGGAGTTCGCCACCCACATGATGACGCGTTGGTTGTCGCTATCAAAGTGTCTAATTTCCAGATGAAAAGAGTTTTGATAGACAGTGGAAGTTCAGTTGATATCCTCTTTTGGAGTGCTTTCGAAAGAATGAGATATGAAGCGGATGACTTGCTTCCGTGAAATCATCCTTGGTAGGGTTCTCCTGAGGGGTAGTACTGACGGAAGGAATGATCTCCTTGCGATTCTGTAGGGAACTCGCCAAGGTCATCAACAGTGACAGCAAATTTCTTGGTTGTGCGTTGTGCTTCAAGTTACAACGTAATCCTGGGCAGACCAACCCTCAACACCTTGAAAGCTGTAATCTCTACTTATCACCTTCTCCTCAAATTCCCAACTGAGAGTGGCAGTGGAGAGATAAGAGGAGATCAACCCCTGGCACGGCAATGCTATGTCTCAACCCTCAAAGGGAAAACTCCCAACAGCAGCAAGACAAAGGTTTCAGAAGCCATGTTAGTCAGCAGAATGGCCGAACGGGAAAATGAGGAGCTTCGACCTACACCTGTCGAAGAATTGCTACTTGATTCCCTTAGACACAACCAGCGGACCGGACGCAGTGGGATTGGGGCAGATTTGACAACAGAACAGCGGGAAGATCTCATGAGAATATTGAGAGTAAATTCCGATCTCTTCGCTTGGTCTTCAGAGGATATGCCGGGGGCAAAACGTAATATCATCGAGCATCGTCTCAACATCGATCAATCATTTAAACCCACAAAGCAGAAACGGAGAACTTCTGCACCAGAAAGGCAGAAGGCCGCGGAGGAAGAAGTATCTAATCTCCTAAAAGCTAAGTTTATCCGAGAGGTATACTACCCAGACTGGTTAGCCAATGTGGTCCTGGTGAAAAAGCCGTCCGGAAAATGGAGGATGTGTGTTGACTTCACGGACTTAAACAAAGCCTGCCCGAAAGATTCGTTTCCCTTACCGTCAATTGATAGTTTAGTGGATTCGACAACGGGGCATGAGATGTTGAGCTTCTTGGATGCCTTCTCAGGTTACAACCAAATCCGAATGGCCAAAGGCGACGAAGAAAAAACGTCTTTCATTATGAGCACGGGAACGTACTGTTATAAGGTGATGCCGTTCGGCCTAAAAAATGCCGGAGCCACCTTCCAGAGGCTTATAAATACAGTCTTCAGAGAGCAAATTGGCAGAAATGTTGAAGCCTATGTGGACGATATCTTAGTAAAGAGCCGAAAGGCCAGTGAACACCTGTCAGACTTACAAGAGGCTTTTCAGTCTCTTCGGATTTATACTATGCGTTTAAACCCGAACAAGTGTTCTTTCGGCGTTCGATCAGGAAAATTCCTGGGATTTATTCTAACACAAAGAGGGATAGAAGCGAATCCAGATAAAATCAGAGCTATTCTTGACATGGGATCGCCCAAAAGTCTTCAAGAAATTCAGCGGCTTAACGGGCGTCTCGCCGCGCTTGGCAGATTTATCTCCAAAGCCGGAGAGAAAAATCTCCCACTTTTCCAAGCCCTAAGAAAAGCACCCAAAATGGAGTGGACAGAAGAATGCGAAAAAGCCTTTCAGGGGCTTAAGGACTATCTCCGGTCGCCTCAACTACTAGCTAAGCCACAGGTGGGAGAAGAACTCTACGTTTATTTGGCGGTCGCCCCACACGCTTGCACCAAGTAGCTTCTTCTAAGAGAAGATAACGGAGTCCAAAAACCTGTCTACTACACAAGTAAAATCCTTAACGATGCAGAATCGAGATATCTACCACTCGAAAAGTTGGCCTTTGCTATTATCACATCTGCACGGAGGTTGAGGCCGTACTTTCAAGCCCACAAGATCATAGTATTGACTGATCAGCCACTAAAGCAGATTCTCCATAAACCTGAAAACTCCGGACGCCTAGCCAAGTGGGTGATAGAATTGGGCGAGTTCGATCTCACCTACAAACCCCGAACGGCAATAAAGGCTCAAGTCTTTGGCATTTCGTCCGCTGAATTAACCTTCCCAAAGAACAGTGGGCTAACCCCCGGCCACAAAGTCCGTAAGAAATCCCTAACATCCCATGGACCTTATATGTTGACGGATCAAGGGAAGAAAAGCGAGGCGTGGTTCGTCCTCTACTCTCCTTCCAAGTGGAAAATCGCGACAGTACTAAAGTTCCAATTCCGAGCAACCAACAATGAGGCCGAATATGAAGCCCTTATCGCAGGATTACACCTGGCCCGGGGGCTCGGAATTCAGCACCTGCACGTATATTCCGACTCACAGCTAATAGTAAGCCACACCTTGGGCAGCTTTGAAGCGAAGGAAGAAAACATGGTCAAGTACCAAGCAGTGGTAAAGAAAATAGTTCCACACTTTGCTCGCTTCCAAATTGAAAAAGTCTGTCGAACGCAAAACGAAGAGGCGGACGCTCTCTCCAAAAAGGCCACAGCACCGAACGGAGACACAGAGCCTTCCTTTAACCTACAATATCTTCCCACAAAAACCATCGACGGATTAGAGGAGGAAGTACAAAGTGCAGCCGAAGAGTCAAGCTGGATGGACCCCATCAGAAATTATCTACAAGGTGGACCTGCACCACCCAACAAAGCAGAGGCCAGACGGATTTCTTACAAATCCGCTCAGTACACCATCATCGATGAGAACCTATATAGAAGATCCTATACGCAACCCTTCTTGCGATGCTTGCGTCCAACAGAAGCTAGTTATATCCTTCAAGAAATTCACGAAGGCATTGGAGGAGGTCACATAGGGGGCAAAGCCTTAAGTTACAAAGTCCTACGACAAGGTTATTACTGGCCAACGCTAACTCAAGACGCAATAGCGTTCGCTAGGAAATGCGATGCCGCGGTGGCATTCCAAGATTCGTGAGGCGCAATTACTCCAAGACTTTTACACCCATCATTAGCCCTCGACCATTTGCCATCTGGGGAGTCGATCTCCTAGGGCCGTTCCCTACTTCAGTTAGGCAAATGAAGTTTCTAATAGTCGCCATTGACTACTTCACCAAATGGGTGGAAGTCGAACCCTTGGCCAAAATCACGGAGAAAGCCTGTCAGGGATTCTTATGGCGAACGGTTATTTGTCGATTCGGCATTCCGGTCTCCTTCATTTCCGATAATGGACGACAGTTTGATAACAAAGCCTTCAAAAGCTTTTTCTCAGAACTCGGAATTGAATCCAGATTAACGTCTGTGACACATCCCCAAGCCAACGGCCAAGTAGAAGTGACAAACCGCACCCTGCTTCAAACACTGAAAACACGGGTATTCAGAAATGGGACTAACTGGGTAGAAGAAATTCCGAGCGCCCTTTGGGCCTACAGGACAACAACAAGAACTCCTACCGGAGAGACCCCATTCTCCCTCACTTATGGGGCAGAGGCTGTCATCCCTGCAGAAATAGGGATGCCTACCTTGCGGACACAGCAAACTTTCTCCTCAGAAGAGAATGAGAAAAAACTCCGAGCGGAACTTGATCTACTCGAAGAACGGAGAGAAGCTGTGGAAACAAGGGCAGCCATCTATAGCCAGAAAGTAAAAAGGTTCTATGACACAAGGGTAAAAAGAGTCTTCTTCCAAATCAGCGATCTAGTCCTACGGGAAAATGAGTTTCTTGGAAATAAAAGCCGAACGGGGAAGCTAACTCCTAACTGGGAAGGCCCTTACGTCATACAAAGAATCGTCCGGGCAAGCACCTATTATCTAGTAAATATGGACGGAAAGACACTCAAGCGTCCATTCCATGCTGAACATCTACGACGCTACTATCAGTAAATTCTGTAGCTGTTTCTTAAAATTCACGGAATAAAGCTCAAGTCTTTTCTTTCTATTAAGATGCGGTGAAATTCCCATCCTATTAAGATGCGGTGAAATTCCCATCCTATTAAGATGCGGTGAAATTCCCATCCTACTAAGATGCGGTGAAATTCCCATCCTACAAAAATGCGGTGAAATTCCCATTCTTGGAAGACGAGTCGGAATTATCCTGTAGGGATAGAACGACAACTCTTATCCAAAAAGCAAGGGGCAAAAATCCCGATCGAAATATGAGGCAACAATCTCATTTAATGAAGACGAGTACCTCATTCAACAACTCAAAGTCCCGCGATTGGACTAAGGACTCATTACGAAGCATCCTACAAAATCAAAGGAAGAGGGAAGAAAGAAGAAGTTTACAAAAGACTTCGGAAAATACTTCTCAAATGAATTTCTTATATGGTTAAGGATAACCATCACTCGGAAATAAAACTTCATCAAAATAAAGGTTTGCGTTTCATATGAATAAAACTTACATTCCAAATGATTGAGAATTTACAAGAACATTCATAAAAGAAAAACATCCTAAGAGCTAGGGCCCTCAGGGCAACCGCCTGCTTCCGAAGGAGCTTGGGTAGAAGGTTCCGAAGGAGCAGGAACAGTTGAAGGAGCAGAGACAGGAGCCTCTGGGGTCTTGATGACTTGTTGCTCTTTGAGCTCCGTAAATTTCTTCAAGACTCCAGCCAGCCCCATAGACAAAACCTCCTTAGGAGGAATATGATGGCCCACTTGTTGCACCACAGAATATATACGAGTGGCCCCATCTTTAACTTTCGCCCTAAGCCGGGCAACCTCCTTCTCTAAATTGTCCGCTCGTTCCATTAAATCCTTAATTTCTTGCGAGTCGGACTTAGGAGCTTTCAAACGGGAAGCCAAATCTGCCTTAAGTGTATCACGCTCCCCCTTTATTTCCGCCAACTCAGCTTGAACGGCGGTAAGCTCAGCAGCCTTCAGCTTTAGATCCCATCGAACGGCGGCTCGCTCCTCCTGAGTAGATTGGAGTTCCTTCTTCAAACTGCTGGATTCATCTTGTAACCCTTTGATATCCTCCTCAGCAGTCAGAAGAGAACCTTTGGAAATAGATAGCTGAGCCACTAGATCGTTTTTCTCCTTCTCCAGGGCAGATAGTTGGTGCAGCCGCTCGACTTTGTCTCGCTCAAGGGCCTGGATAGCCTCATGTTGTTTCTTCTCCTTCTCTTCCAAGGCCGCCACCCTAGAGCTCAACTGAGCGATATCTACCCTATTCATTTCCATCTTGGCCAAATCTTCTTGGCAAAGAGCACCAACCCGATCCGCCCATTGAGTGGTCTACGAAATAACAAAACGCTCATAAAAATATACCAAATTTAGAAATAAAGGGAAATATGAGAACAACACTTACCAGCATGGCCGAACGGAATAATTGGTAAGTGGTCTCTTCCCTGCTAGCCCCTCGGAGTTTTTTAGAGAGCTGCTCGGGCCGCATGGCCATTAAAACATTCTGTACGGACTTGACATCACGAAAAGGGGTATCCTCAGAAGATAACTCCTTCTGCTTAGCAGCAGATCCCTTTAAAACGGAATCCACCACTCTTAATTTATCCACGAAGGTCGCTTCTCCTAGCTCCGCCTGCAAAATAAAACCTAAGTTAAGAGTTCTAAGTGAAACATACCTATAGAAAATAAAAATTCTCACCTCTCAAGGAGAAGGATGTCCTCCTAGGCCGGAAGAAGGACCCTCGAAATTGGGGACAACATCGGGCGGATTTCTTCCGCGACAAACCTCTTCCCGAGGCGCCCCACTAGTTCTTCTATAATTCCGGACTGACACGCCCTCGAATTCTTCCTCTTGGTTCTCCTCTCCGTGAGGACCCCCGTGACCGGGTCATTCTTAATCCCCTTGGAAGAGCCTGTCTCTTTTCTCTTCCTCTTCTTTCTTTCTTCCTTGGAGGTATCAGCCCCTTGGCCAAGTACCACCTCCTTCTTCTTCCGCCCGCGAGGCAAAGACGGGTGAACTTCGCCCTCGAAAGAGGCCAAAAGACCCTTAACATAGCTCAGGTCTTCGTCCTCCATCGGATTTCCTACAAAACAAATGTCAAAAAAATTAGATACTGTAGTTAAAAATTAGACTAGTAAGGTACACGAATAATTCCTACCAGCGGACACTATTAAACGACATTTAACAAGGTTTTCCTTTGTCAAGAACTCATCCATGTACACTTTGGATAACCCTGTCATTGACTTAAGAATACCCACCTCTTCACCCGTCATTTCCTCACAAGCGATGTCCGTTCGGGGAACCTCCCACTTTGTTCGGACATCCAACTCGGACTTACTTTTGACAAAGAAAAATTTGCTCTTCCATCGCTTAATGGAAGAAGGGACCTTCCCTAAAAATTTCCTCCTATGACGAGCCGAGAAGTAATACCAATCGGCATTAGACTCTAGACATAGACTAAAAAGCATACGGAACCAACGGACGGTCGGATTTATTCCGTAATGCTTGAAAACGATAACAAAGCCGTTCAGTAGTCTCCAGGAATTCGGGGCCAAATGTGAAGGACACAAATGATACTCCTCTAATACTGCCTTAGCAAAATCAGAAAAAAAGGGAGTCTAAGGCCACCTAATAGCGCATCTTGATAAATGGCTATCTCCCCTTCCCTGGGAAAACTTGCCCTCTCCCCAGAACAAGGAACCCTAACCTCAAACAGTGAGAGATTTATCTCATACTTAGTTACCAAGTTATCTACCTCCGACTGTCCAAGAAGACTTATGAACGTATCAGAACCCCTACCCGTTGCCCTAGAGGCAGGATGATTCCGCGAACCCTGAACTGGAACGACTCCAAGTTCACCCGGGATCGCCGGAATCACAACAGAAACCGTAGGGTTGGACGAAAAAGGAATCGAGGACTCGTGAGAAGAACTAGAGGAAGAAGAAGTAGCACTAGCCATTACCTTAGAGGAGGAAAAAGATAAGAAAAAAAGCACTAAACCGTGAGCTCACGGGAGAAGAGGAAATCTAGAGAAGAGAACTTCGATTTTCAAGCAATCTTTTGTCTGCAGACGGTTCCCCTTATATACAAAAGCAATAAATCCATGGCGTTAGATCTTAGGGTTGTGTTCCGACCAACCCTTGAACCAAAGACCCACAAATCTGAACCGCTCAAACAACCATCAGCACCTCCTCAAACAATTCAAAATTTCATCCCATCGCCAAGAATATCAAGCTACCGCACACATGGAAAATCACGCCCCATCGCCATCATAACGTTGACAAAGCGCACATCGCGCGCATGTCGCGCCATTATCCCCTTTAAATGCTAAATAGTAAAGGAGACACGTAATGCGTCTTAGAAAACAAAAAGCTGCTATACATGGAAGGTAGAGCCGGTACACATGGAAGGCAGAGCCTGTACCGCACAAAGACAAAGCGCACACTCCAACATAGGATCATCAACAAAGGCCATAAAAAGGCCAAAGGATTTAAAAACAAAACGACAAAACGTCATTTATTCAAATTACACATGACGGATGTAAATAAAGCGATATAACAAACTCTAAAACATATTTCCGAACGGATTATCCTAACCATATTTCCGAACGGATATCCTAAACGTCCGCGGACCCGTCCGAAGGTACACTCGGATAAGACTCAGAGGAGATACACGGGCTTCAGCAGCCGTCGCTATCCTCGTTGCTGGGGGAGCTTGGTTTGGCACGAGGACGGAGGTGGGGACCCACCTCTCTACGGCAAGAGTCGTCTCCAAACATCTCAACCTCGAAGCGCATACCCCCTGCATAAGAAAAAACTAAGAGGTCTCCCGCCTCCACACCATGGTCAACATGAAAAGCTTCCCACCCCGCGTCTATGCTCATTTCACCTACCCCCTCACAATCAAAGAAAATAGATGGCCAAACACGTACCATTTGGACTTACCAAGTGGATTACCCCAAATCCTTAATTCCGTTAGGTGCTCATAAAAGGAACTGGAATTCGCAAACGGGCGAAAAGTAATCGAGAAAAAGTGAAAAACTTGTAAAAAGACAAGTGCTGAGCCATGATACAAAAATACAAGGGTGCAAAAGTTTTCTAGTCAAAACACCCTATCCATACAAGCCCTTAAATAGGAGAACCCATCGACACTATAGGCGAGAATTCTGGAATCAAAATCTACCTCGATAACAGCGAGAAGATAACACAGTAAACGTCGGTCGCCTATTAAAACATGTGACCTTTAGGTGCAAGCGACTGTATACAGAGCCTACGCCTCCATAGGCATACCAACTAAGAATGATACTTGTTCTCGAACCAAGCGAAACGTGCGTTTAGCTCACCCCTCACTTAGATTTTTTGAACAAGTACACTAGGGGAGGGACTAGTGTTACGGATATATTTGGTGAAGACAGGTGTCGTTAAGCTAAAGGACCACTTGTTCATTTGGCTATATGGCAGTATCATCATCTTTGCACAAATTTCGCTCGAAAAATAGCGTAAGGATTCAATCCTGCGAACAAGTCCGTCGGAATTGTAACAACCCTCTCATAAAGGGCGTAGGGGCGTAGGGTAGAAAGAAAGAGATAGAGAAACATCTAACGCCTCTACAGTGAGTGGGCCTTATCCACTTGCTACAGTGGGCAGATATTTTCCTACCACCTTCCTACCGCCTTCCCACCGCCTTCCTACCGCCTTAAGAGATATTTTACCTAACTCACCGCCTTACTTCACCGCCTTTCCTGAACCGCCTCTAAGGTGCTATAAAAGAAGAGTGCTAATAGAAGAAAAGGGGATCCGAAAAAAACTCATCACACAAAAAACTGCCTAAAACTAAGATTCTCTATTCAAGTTTTCTGACTTAAGCGTCGGAGCTGAATTCTGGCGAAAAGCCCCAATTCCGATCACCGTCCTCTCCTTTTTACAGGCTCGTTGATGAGTAATTCCAGTAATTCCGAGCGGAGTTTTTATGATGCTCTTCGCACTCCCTGTTCGTAGGCAGAAGTAAGCATCCACATCAACTATAAATTCTAACCGTTGGTCGAGAGCTGAGACCAGATCACGAGGTAACAGTGACCGAAACGTGACGTGGACCAGTTTTTGGCATCAACATATTTTATAGAAGGATAATAATGATAATAATAATTATTATTATTATTATTATTATAAATACATTTTATCACCAACAAAATATATAATTATTAAAAATATGAGAAACTTATTAAAAATAATATTATATATAAAAAAAGGGTAAACTTGTCAATTTACATATATTATAACCTTAGGTTTTATATTTAACCAAGGTTAAAGTTTAAACTTCAGTTAAGGGGGTGGCAAGTAAAATTAAAATAAAGGAGGGGGTTGTGTGATATTATTGAAAAGTGAGGGGGGTAGCAAGTGATTTAGCTATTTTTGAGGGGATGACAAGTAAAAAACTCTTTTTTTTTATTCATATGAGCAATAGATAAATGCTTCATGTAAATATCTCTTAACATGATGTCATGGATGAAATAAATAGACTGCACAAACAAGCAATACAATTATCAACCCACTACTTTCATTGCCATACTCCTCTGCTTTATAAGAGTGAATAGTTAAATAATGTAAATTTTAAAAATAATACAAGATTTATTTCCCTTTTTGTGATGAATAAAAAATGATAGTTGAAATAGCAAAAGATAAAATTTAATTTCCTTACTGCAATCTCATGGTAATGGAGCCAGTCAATAAAAAGATCTTGTTTAAAAAATACTTGGCACCTAAAATTTTAGGTTAAATTCTATCTCATGATGTAGTTTACAAAAGCTCTATGAATTTCAATTAGAATAATAACTAAAAAGCAAACATGTGAACAATGTTAGGCACAAGCTTTTGAACGGGAAATATGTGCAAGAAATATGTGAATTCGACACATAAAAGATTCTGCACCCTAAGCATTTGAACAGGAAAAGTATTTGCATTCAGCATGAAAAGAATTTCCCAATACTTAGGAAGCCCTCAAAATGGCATCAAAGTTATTCTTTCTAGTCATATTAAATTATATAGAAGAAGTTGATAAAATCAAGGTTAGCTGTCTCTTCATCTTGATGCAAGTGAACTACGGTGAGGTCACTAATACATTGCAAGAAGTACCTGAATATTTGATTTGTTTGATTCAGATCAGGTTGCAATGCAAGAAAAAGATGAATAAAAATATTCAGAATCAAATAGTGATCAAAATATTACTACTTTTTTATTGCAGTTTTATGTAAATCATTTCATAAAATATTGTATTGATCTCATGTTACGTGTTTTTTTTTACTGTCATCCAATTCAAGTCTGCATGAATATCAAATTGATGAAAAAGTTTGACAATTCATTTGCATTAGCATCTAAAATTCATAATATATTTGAAAACCATGAAATCATCTGGGAATGTAAGGTCTGATCATGGATATATGAAGATTTATATTGTAGTTTATATTGCTGGTAATGCCTTGGAAAGTCGACAACCCTTTTAAACATTCAGAGGTTCAAACTAACAGCAAATTGATGCATGTAAAAAGCCTATGATATATGGCCAAGATTTCAGAAAGATGAGTCGCTTTTACTATAAATCACCAACAAAGTATGTATGTAGTTATGTATCTACCATACAAACCTGATTCAAAGAGGTAATCCTTTTTTCTATCTCTAAGACCTCAATGATCCCATGGATTGTCTACTCAAGATTAACAGAAACTGTCCATATATGATCAATGATAGCCACACTGGCTTGACATAAACAGCTCTTTGTATCACTACAAAAAATGTTACATTTACTCACGCCAGCTTAAGCGTGAGTAAAAGTGTCAATAAGCGTGAGTATAGATCAAAATAGTTTTACTCACGGAAAATAACCTTATACCGGCGCTAAAAGTGCCATGACTAAAGGGGGGCGACGGTATAGACATATTGTTACGAAAAAATTCCGTGAGAATAGATTTTTTTTTGGTTTTACTCACGCTTGTACATCCGTGAGTAAAAGTATGATTATTACTTTTTTTTTATTTTTACTCACAGATATTATCCGTGAGTAAAAATAGTGATTATTATTTTTTTATTTTTTACTCATGAATATTATGTGTGAGTAAAAACATAGATTATTATTTTCTCTTTATTTTTATTTATGGATATTATGTATTACAAAAGCCGAAGAGAAAAAAACATGTGAAGCACAGGTTCTCCAGAATGATGAATTCAACTTTGTTAGAACTTAAATTGAAGTACCTGTTAAACACATCATGATACAAACATGCCTTTCTCTATGAACTTTTCTAGTCAAACTATAGACGTAAGCTCCATCTAAAATTACAAGATGATCAAGCATCAAGAAGTAGCAGATGAACTATGGTTATGAGGTGGACCTTCCCGGTCTAAGACATCGTTGTGAGGCACCACTGCTTCATATTTTCTAGAAAAAGCCTTCACATAACCTAGGGTTGTGAGGCACCACTTGCTCTCTTCGCCAATGTTATAGAGCTTGGTTCCCTTTTCTCCATTAGATTGGTATGCTCAAAAGTTTAATTTAATTGAATGAGCTCGAGAAACATCAACTTTAACATGGGTTAAAGACTATAGATGTATGCAAGTAGACGAAAGTCACTGTCATAGGCCCTTCCATTTTCACTTTGCCCACCACCATTATAGGTGGTTCCTCATCACCATGGAATCAATGTGAGCTGGCTCGTAAATTAGGAACCTTTCCATCATCAGAGACAGGGAGGCAAATGATCACTAAGCACATTCCACGAAGTTCTTGTAAAGTGTAATGAACAATGCCTCCATGGAATCATACATAGAAGTCAACTAAAAAGAAAGGTAAAAAAATTAAAACTGGAGCCTGGAAATGAAAATTAAGCACAAGAATCATAAAACATAAAATAGATAAATAGAACATTAAATCATGCATTTTACAATTAGCAAATTTAAGTTAGAATGGCATGCTCCAAAGTAAAACAAATTTTATTTGACATACTAGCAAGATAATATTAAACATAAATAGATGAGGGAAAGAGAGAAAATTACTTGGTGATCCAGGAAAGTCAGCAAAGCATCTTTAGCAGCCTTGTATATAATATTCTAATACTATTGAGAGATATCATAGTGCAAAATTTTACCTTAACATGGTATCAATAATAAAAAAAACCAAATAGATAGTAGACATCCTATCAAGGGGACCATATGTCAATATCCATAGTGAAGTTGTTCACCATGTTCAAGGAAAAGCTTAGTTGAAGGAATAAAACCACGGAAATAACAACATAAGTGTCACAGAAGACCTAGAAAGAGTTTGCAAATAACTCAAAGCGACTAGAATCTTGAAAGCGACAATTACGTGGTGGTATTCATGCTTTTAATTATTATGAGTGGCTGAAAATCTTATAGTAAGCAAGACGTAAGGACTAATCAGTGTTCCACTGTCCTAATGAAATCTGAAAGCACAAATAAAAATAGAATCAAGAATGCAATGCCAACCTTTTCTAATCCATGTAGAAGGCTCGTAAGGGTCAACTCTTGCTGCTCTGTTGTAACAGTCAGTTGTTGCAGCAAAATGATTGTCCTTCAGATTGAATTAGAAATAGCAATGGGGACTTGTGGAATTGATCTATGTAATAGTCCATAAAATTATATTTCACAATCCAATGAATTCAATTAAGAAAGAAATATTCCATAAAATCCATCCATTCAATTAAGAAATAGTCCATAAAATCCATAAGAAAGAAATAGCCCCATTTTTGTGGAGAGAAATTAGAAATATGCCAAAGAGTTCCTACCTTAGTTCCAGGGTTTTCTTATTTTACATGTAATTTTCAAGGTTCAAAACTTTAAAGTGGGAGGTTACCTTTTAGGGGATGCAGTTTAAGCCCGTGGTAGCCATTGCATTTCTAGAAATGGGATAAATTTTCCCTGTTATAAGGATTTCAAATTCTTAAGAAAAAAATCAAAATAAAATAAAATTGATATCAAACACAGAAATAAGATGAGATTTTTTGGCATATACCTAATGAGAGATGTGAGAGGACCAATCCTTCATGCAAATGTCGGCAAGCTTAACATTCTAGATATGATTGTAACATGCCTCTATGTTTAAGCTATAAAGTGCTGTAAAGCAAAACAAGTACATTATAAAAGTGATGATAATAGTACTTAATCCTGCACTCAAGATTTCAAACCAATGTACACAAGAAACATAAACGATATTTTCCATGAAGTCGAAGAAAAGGGCTTTCTACAAGTTCCCTAGAATATCAAAGAGAGGAGAAATATTGAATGGCTTTGAAGTTACAAGCTCAAAGTGATTAGATCTTCATCTGGCCGTGGATCATGTCTATGATGTTGGGATGAAGCTTAAGTCGATAAGAATCCGCAAAACATATGATCTAACGTCCATCAAACCAAACATTGACCCAAATAAGAAAAATAAACTGCAGACGCTTGCATTGAAAACATACAAATGCCTAATTGGTTTGAGAGACTTTAAATAATCAAGGTAAGCCCCCTTCAATTAACAACAACTTTCAAGCATGGAAGCAAAACCTTTTCGATTAATAAGAAACTTTCAAGAATCACAATGAACTTATATGAAAAGAGAAGAACAAGGCACCTTGACGCCGTGGAGGTATGGCATGGAGGTCTGGGCATGCTGCTGGACAAAGAACAACCCGACCGAAGGCTCGTTTGCAAGATACTTGATCATCTCGTCAACGCCTTCCTTCACTGCTCCCCTGGAACCAAAACCTCAGTATCCTCACAATGGAACATAAAAAACCCTAAATCCGAAAAATGAGAAATCAAAGAAGAAGAAGATGATGACAGACCTTCCATGAAGCCATCCACGGGCGAGAAATCATGCGTCCTGGATCTGGAGAGAAGAAGATCATCACCTCCTTCGGCACTCTTGGGGATCTCGGCGGAGACGACTCCAGCGGCCGCCATTGTTAAAGCCAAAGAGAAGGATCTCGAGCTCCCTCCTTTTAAACTTTTTCCAGGTCCTCTCAGTTACCTGCGGAACTAAATTTACTATAATACCCCTCTAACGCAGAATAAATGCACGGACTTGCCCACCCACGTTGGGAATTTTAAATGTTAATGTGAATCTTTAGATAAGTTATTATAAATATTAAAAATTAATAATAAATTAATAACTATTGATTCTGCTTAAAAAAGGTATTAACATATACCCTCGGACAAAAAAAAAATCCGTGACTAAAAAAACTTTTACGATCACATGAAAAAAATTGTAACTATAAATTACTTTAATACTCACAAATGAATATAAGTGTGACTATAATATATAACCTATAGTCACGGTAAAAAAAATCCGTGACTAAGAATAATCTCTACAATCACATATAAAATAATCGTGACTATAGATTACTTTAATACTCACGCATGAATATAAACGTGACTATAATATATAACCTATAGTCACGATGAAAAAAAATCCGTGACTAAAAAAACCTCTACAGTCACATATAAAATAACCGTAACTATAGATTACTTTAATACTCACGCATGAATCTAAGTGTGACTATATATGAAGTTTTAGTCACGCTTAAATTTCCGTGAGTAAAATTTCCGTGAGTAAATGTAACATTTCTTGTAGTGTATGCTCCATTACCCTTTGTTAAACAATCATAAAAGAAAGAAAATTACTTTCTCTCAAAGCTCAGTTGAAGAAAAAATTAAGCAATACAACATGGATTCAAATTTCAAAGAGCTCAGTACTTTTTCTTATGTTTGGATTTTATAAATGCAGTTTAACATTGCAAGTACTTAAATTGACTTGAAACTAATTCAATACTGACCATAGGATTCAAGTTCTTTCTTGGGAAGAGGATATGTTATTGAACATATTGTGCCAACCTCCCTAGCCCTTCAAAAGTGAGTGTTTGTGCTTGAATGTTCCCATTTCTAGGCTCTGCATTATTAATTACTGATCCATCTGAGCTTTTATGCTTCTTATTGTCTGCAAAAAAACAAATGTTATATATATATATAGTCCAGTTAGAATCAGGCCGGCCGGATCACTGTGCAGATTCGGCCGCCTCCCATTTTGTCACTTGGAGTATATTTGAAAGATTTCCAACAGTTTGGATGGAAAGATTATCGAATAATAAGTTAGCATGTCCATTTTCATGCAATTTGGTGACCGTTTGGTCCTTCCACGTAATGGTTGAAATTTTGAACAATTAAAATTTCTATAAAATAAGAACCATTAAGTGGGAGGACCAAACAGTTACTAAATTGCATGAAAATCGGCTTGCTAGCATATTTTTTGATGATCTTTCCATCCGTATGGTTTTCAAATCCTTCAAACACTCTCCAAGTGGCCAAATGGGAAACGACCTAACTTAGACTGTAAACCGGCCGGCCAGACCTTATCATCATTGAAATATATATATATATATATATATATATATATGTATATATATATATATATATATGATCTAACCTATAAAGGGAACAAAGAAAGACTCACTGGGCTTCTTGGAAGAATCAATGTCGGTCCCTTGAGCAGCCACAGAAGGCTCTTTCTTTGAAGCAATCTTCCAAAGTGAAAAACAATCAAAGCAACTCATCCTTCAATTAAATCTAATTAAATAGATTGAGAAGCAAGTGAAACACCTGCTTTAGGGCCAAATCCAGTGACAACATTGATCTGCCCATCAGAAATACCTGCATAAAAGTATAAGAACATGAACATTCACTCCTTCCATCAGTAAAATTACCAACTTAAATCATATTATATTGTTCGCTAATCTCAAAATCCATTTTCAAATTTCGTGTTAACTAACAGATACGCAACAAACTTTCATTATCAAGAAAATCATATACAAGATTTGTCCTCACAACATTTGCTAACAATGTATTGAATGAACACTTCCACAATAAACACAAACTAGAAAAGTTAAATGAACTTTTCATCAGTAGCAATATCAACGCTTCTGGAACGAGTGAGCACAAAATTCAACTGCACATGCACTTGGATAGCCTCACGCAGATCAACTCCACAAAAATCTCAGACAACTCCCCAACTGCTCACACATTCAACAATACAAGCCAAAATCAATTAATCAGACTTTGTAAATATCATGTGTACAAAAAAAAAAACATACCAAATAGAATGTAGAATGAACCATATTAATCATGTTGACTTTCATCTTCAAATGAACGAGAAGATCCGATATCAGTAGGAGGTGCACGATAATTTCTGGGACCTTACAATTAACAATTATAGTTACTAAAATCTAAATAATCAACCTAGCAATAAAACAATTTTCAATTGAAAACATATACCTTTTTAGATAAGTTAGTCATAATATCATAAATATCGCCTTCTACACTAGTGAATTGACCAAGAACTGAAACTACCATACCTAATTACTTTCTCATATCTTGATTGTTTTCTAATAGCTCTCAGAGCGTAGGTTTTTTTCCATGTAGAACTTTGGGGTGAAACACCTAGACCATATAATCTACAGCACCCACGACTATCTTCTCGCATGACTTGGGAGAAGATTTTATCCCTAGCTACAGGGGTACCTTGGGACTCTTGTGGCAACTTAGATACTAGAGCATCCATTTGATCATGTTTAAAAAAGAAAAATGATACAATTTAATTTGATTATGTAAATATTATATAATTAGAGAAAATCAAATTCGATAGATACGTACAAACTTCTCTACAGCAGCTGCATTGATGAATGTGTCGTCTTTTCTTTGATGCAGCTTACAGAACATGTCTATGCATGACGGTTCCACTCAATCATTGTTTATCATTGAGTGAAAAATAGATAATATCATATTTTCAATGAATTAAAAATTAAAGTTTATTATCAACCACAAATTATATTATTTACCTCGTCGTGGATTCGCCTTGCAAAGCTTTAGTTCTCAAAGTGTGAGGGGCATGGTTTATTTTTCATGATTTACTTTGCCTTTTCCCTCACACATCTAAATTCAAAAGAGTATAAAAATTTGTATGAATAAGGATACAAATGAGGATATTAGATATACCTTCCCTATGTCGCTTTCCCAAAAATCAACTAGCCAATCTCATTTGGCCTGGTCAAGCTCCAAGGACTAATTCCTCTTGGCTCCTACTACATCACCCCTAAAAGGGGTGTAATTAGCCCGTTTAAGTGGGGCTTTGTAGTCTTTTTATTTTTTATTAAAATATTGGATCACCTAATCTTTAAGAGAGTTGTTGATTTCAAATATATCCTAAGACATGATAAAATGCATTCCCAAGTACAGCGGCGCCCGACGGCGCCCCTTGCCCCATCGTAAGTCCCCTTTGCCATTTGGGGGTCGACATCCTCGATCCTTTCCGGATAGCGGTCAGGAAGCTGAAGTTCCTTATCATAGCTGTTGACTACTTTACAAAGTGGGTGGAAGAAGAACCACCGGCCAAGATCACACAACAAGCGTTCCAGAATTTCTTGTGGAAGTCCATAGTCTGTCGTTTCGGCATTCCCGTGACCTTTATAATAGACAATGGGAGGCAGTTAGATTGCCAAGGGCATCGAGACTTTTGCGACAAGCTTGGCATTGAAGCGAGGCTCATGTCAGTGACCCACCCCCAGACCAATGAACAGGCAGATGCCACCAACAACACCATCTTTTAGAGTCTCAAAACCAGGATGAAGAGAGCCAAGTCTAGCTGGGTGGACGAGCTCCCTAACTCCCTCTGGGCCTACCGGACTACTAGCTATACCCCTACAAGGGAAACCCCCTTCATCCTAACCTACGGGACAAAGACGGTCATCCTAACCAGAGTTTTAGCACCTACCCTCTGGACGCAAAGTTTCAACCCGACGAACAATTAGGAAGGCCTCGGGACTGAACTCAACCTCCTCCAAGAGAAGCGGGAGCAAGCAAGTATCAAGCAGCGAACTACCAACAAAGGGTCCGGGGGTTCTATAACTCCAAAGTGAGTGAGGTCACCTTCCAGGTGAGAGATCTAGTCTTGTGAAGTAACAAGTTCTGGGGGAATGAGTGTCGGGTTGGGAAGCAAACTCCAAACTGGTAAGGGCCATACATCAAAGAATCGTCCGCCTCGGCATGTATCGACTAGCCGACTCAGACGAGAGAAAACTCAGTAGGTCATTCAATTAGGAGCACCTTAGGAAATTTCAACCCTAGATGTAACTTCCTAACTCCAAAATAAAACTAAGGCCTTTGCCTCAGGAATAGTTCCCTTCATTAGTGATCCAACTCCAACTCCCAACGGCGCCTTCTCAAGGTCGGACACCTCGAGTATCACCTATTGGCCATCCTCAGGCCGAACCCCCTAACAGCACCTTCGTAGGGCCGAACACCTCGAGTGTCACCTATCAACCCTCCTTACGGTCGGACCCTTCAACGATGCCTTCTCAGTTCAGAAACCAGGAGTGTCGCCTATTGGCCCTCCTAGAGGCTGGACCCTCCAACTGCGCCTTCTCAAGGCCAGACACCTCAAGTGTCGCCTATCGGCCCTCCTTAGGCCAGACACTCCAATGGCGGCTTCTCAAGGTCGGACACCTCGAATATTACCTATCGGTCCTCCTCAAGGCAGGATCCTCCAACGGGGCCTTCTCAGGATCCGACACCTCGAGTTCACCTATTAGCCCACTGCAGGGCCGAAGCCTCCAACAATTCCTTCACCTATCGGCCTCATCAGGGCCGAAGCCTCCAACGATACCTTCCCAAGGCCGGACACCTCGAATGTTACCAACTGTTCCTCTTCACGACCAGGGCTCTCAGCGACTCCTCCAAGGCCCACACACCCCGCATGGTGATAAATGAGCGCAGGGACGTGCCCCAAGACGTCCCCCCGGCCATAAACGCACCAACACTAGGGAAAAAGGGGGTACAAAGGAAAAGTAAGGGAGCTGGAAAAAGGAGGTAACAAAACTTTCATCTCATGAAAAAAATACAAAGTAGGCATAGAGGAAAAGAGAACATGCAATAACTAGGAGGAAGGTGAATCGCGGGGAAGTTACTGGAACGCCATAGGCAGAGTGAGGGAGTCAAGGGGGGCGTCCGGGCAAAGGAGTGCAACTTCTTGGCAGATCTTGAAGCCTTCGTGGGCGCCGGCCTGCGCCAGTCTGCGCCGCCTCCTCCAAGCTCTCTTGGTACGCTCTCGACCCGCAAAAGGCCTCCACAATTGCGGCACCGATGGCCACCTCCAATAGCTGATGTAACTCCGCTTTCTTCAACCTCAAGGCATCTAGCTTGTGGGATTGCACCTCTTTAAGCCGTCGGATGATGAGGTCGTGTTGGGCCACCTCTGCCTTTGTTATCTACAACTCGGCACCAAACCGCTCCAACTCAACGCTCACAGCCTCCTGTAACTGAAGGTGGGTACGCGAAGCAAATGTCACTATGAGAAAATAGAGTGATGGAAAGGGATGCCCTGTAGGGAAACCGCAGGGGATTCTCCCTCATCCAAATGGCAGAGGAGGAGGAAACGACCACTAGCCGGCCTAGCCCAAGCCCCTCCTCCCCTAGCTCCTTAAGTGCCATAGTGGTACCCCTCAAGGGTCCTCAATACGCACTCACTGTCTATAATAAGAGGAAACCCTAGGGAGCCAATGAGGAGAGGGACGCCGGCCCATGGGCTTTGAACGTAAAACAGAGGCGACAACCTCAAAAAACCTGAAGGGCGCGACGCATTAAACATCGACACGTGGCTCGCCCTCTCCCGAGGGAATGTAACATCTTGAAAAGGAGACAACTCCCAAGACACGAGCGCAGTAATGATGTTTCCTGAAAAAGTGTTATCCTGCACGGATATTCCACCCCGCGAGCGCTGGCCAGCCCTCCCCTGAAGAAAAGGGGGTGATACCGATGCGCGTTAAGTGACTAATGCTTAGACTGTAAATACACAGGTCGTATCAAGTAATAAAGTGGACTATAAAAATCGGATATCGAACCCACAGATCATATCTAATTGTCTACTACACATCCTATTCAAAGGTTGTTGGTTTTCTAATCTAACTACTAGAATGGAAATTGGCTTAAGAACACTAAATTAAAATAGTGATGGCAACCAATCGAAGAAGGGAGATACTCGGGCAATGAATCCCCTCCGGATATTTATAGATTGGGGTAAATATGGATTTCATGTTGATGAATGTGAGGTATGGACCAAGAATTCCTATAACCCTTTCACACACTCTTTCAAGGCAAGTTACTAATCTACGCTCGTGAGTAGTTCTAGGGAACACATAATCTTGGAAGAGTTGTGGGAATAATTTATCTTAATGAGTCTCTCTCCTAAACACTTGATCTCTCTGCATGTTCACAACTCCTACCTATTGAAGTAGATCTAGGGTTATATAGAGGAAGCGTTATTGTCTACACCTTCTATAGATCTAGATTGACACTTAGGTCTCTCGCAAAATAAAGCATCAATACCATACAATACGTTCAATAGGTTATCAAATATTAAATCATTCATTCAATTATAGAAATCCATACAAGCAAAATTAAACAAAAATCCGGAGGTTTATCATTCCGAAATATCTAACAAGTTAGTTCCTACTTAAAGGGGAATATAAATCCAACACAATCTCAAGGGAAAAGCTAAGAAACATGATAAGAAACACTCTTCCCTCCACCGTTGGCGATGACCGTTAGCAATATCCCTTCGATGCTTGTCTTCCTCTCTTTTCTCCAAATTCTTCAATGGTACCCTAATCTCCTAGGTGGAGAACAGGTTGTGAGCCCCCGAGAGGATGATGATGTTCAAGGTTTCAAAAGCCTCCACTCTAAACCCTAAATCAACTATTTATAGGGTTCAGGTTAATACGCATCATTCGGCACCCAATCAGTCAAATCCGGACTCAAATTAGCATAATTGGGTTAACTCGTGTCTGAGCGCGAGGCATACGGGCAGTCTTAGAAGCATATGTAAGCCTGTAAGCCTTTCCCTAGGTTACACGGTGGACAATACGACCCTGTGGTTGCCAGTGTAGCTCACTGTATGTCGGAGAGAGGCATGCTCATAGTCTTTATACGGTACGGTCGTAAGCATGCCCGTAACTTTACTTCATACAAGTGCTTGCGGCCGTAAGCATAACTGTATGGCTTCAGTTAAATTGAGATCAACTTTAATTTGATCTGTGTTGTTTCTGTTTAGCTCTCAAATCTCTTTGGTGCCCTGAAAATAAGAATTAACACTAATTAAGTATCAATGGGCAATGATTATTCGAAATCACATGAATAGTATACAAGGAATTAATATAAAATATCATCAATTGAACGCTTATCAGATACCTTGGAGTGTATTCCCCTAGCACTAGGATCCATAGCCAAACATGGGAATGGGGGAAAAGACGAGCTCAAAGGAGGGCTAAATTGTTCTTAAGAAATGGCCTGGCCGACCATATTCCTCGAAAGACGCGAACGGACAAAAAAGGGATTCATATAAATACAAAGCAGCAAATTTTTATTCATCCCATAAAGGGGGCCGGAAGATGGGGAACATAGCAGGCGAGGATGTCGCGACAGAGAATACCACGATGAAGAAGCCCGCAGCGGGGAAGCCGGTGGTGAAGAATCCCGCAGCAGGGAAGCCATTTGGGGTTTGAATTTCATTGGTTGCCTCAAAATGCCTACTTCACAGCTGCCTTGAGATTCATCGCTTTATTATTTATATTAACTGTCTCGAGATGAGTGTTTCATCGTCGCCTCGAGATATGTGCTGTCTTGAAATTTGTATTTTTGAGATACTACAAGATGCGTGCTCATAGCTGCCTTAAGATTCATACAACTTTATGATTTATATTTTTGTATGCAGCCTCAAGATGTGTATTCCATCACCACATCGAAATGCATGTTGGTTTTAGATTTGTGCCACTGATATATGTGCATTATTTTATTTTATTTTATTTTAATTTCATATATATATATATATATATATGAAATAGAATACCAAGGTATAATGGGATACATATGTGCATCTATATTATTTTATATTATGGTTACTGCAACTGGCTTCAGGTCGCATAGAAGATTGCATATAATACTCCTTTTAAAAAATTATTATTTAATAATTGTCTTCGAAGAGGTTGGTTTTTTGTGGGATCGAAAATACCAGCTTGGCATCGTGTTTGTGAAAATACATTAGGCAATATATATTGAATCACAAATGTCATTTTATTTTTTTGTTATAGATATTTTAGATTCTTCCATTTCTAATAGAGGCAAGCCTCTATTATTAATTACCCCAGACAGAGTTCGGGGAACCTCCGATTAAGGGCTCAAGTACTAGTAAAGACAATGAGAACTAATAAATAAATAATAATTAATTTATTTGAAAATCATAATTTTTAGTATATATATATATATATATATATATATATACAGACGTGATATGGTGAGACCGGCCAGATCACTATGCAGATCCAGTCGCCTCCCATTTTTGCACTTGGAGAGTGTTTCAAGGATTTCCAACCTTATGGATGGAAAGATCATTGAAAATTAAGCTAGCATGTACATTTTCATACAATTTGGTGACCGTTTGGTCCTACTACTTAACGGTTGAAATTCTGACCTTTAAGATTTCTATAAGATGGAGGACCAAACGGTCATCAAATTGTATGAAAATAGATATGCTAGTTTATTTTTCCATGATCTTTCTATCCATATGGTTGAAAATCCTTGAAATACTCTCCAAGTGCCCAAATGGGAGGCGACCGGATCTGCACAGTGATCCGACCAACCTCACCATATCACGTTTGTATATATATATATATATATATATATATATATATATATATATATACATATCATTTATTTATATATTTATTTATATATTTGACCCGGCGCCATTTGGGGTTTGAATTTCATTGGCTGCCTCAAGATGTCTACTTCACCGCAGCCTTGAGATTTGCACCGCTTTAGGATTTATATTAACCATGTTTCATCGCCGCCTCGAGATATGTGTCACTTTGAAATTTGTTTTTATTAGCCGCTTCAAGATGCGTGCTCATAGCCACCTTGAGATTCATGCAACTTTAGGATTTGCATTTTTGTTAGCTGCGTTAAAATGCGTATTCCATCACCACATCGAAATGCATGTTGGTTTGAGATTTACACCACTATGAGATATGTGCATTATTTTATTTTATTTTATTTTATTTCATATATATATATATATATATGAAATAGAATACAAATGTATATTGGGATACATATGTACATATATATTATTTTATATTCTGGTTATTACAACTGTCTTCAAGATGCATAGAAGATTGCCTATAATACTCCTTCAAAAAAAAAATCATTATTTAATAATTGTCTTCAAAGAGGTTGGTCTTGGGTACCCATCTTAAGGAAATTCAAAGAGTTGGTTTGAAACAGTGACTACATTGGCTCTATCCCCAGGCTGCGCATTCTTTTGAGCATAGAGAATACCATGTTGGTATTGCTCGAGTATGAATAGTATCCAATGATCGCGGACCAAGGAACATAATCTCTCATAATCATTCGGTAGAACACCTTGCGAGCATTAAGGACATTTCTATACTTGGCGCACATGTAAACGAGTGATGAAGCATTGTAGACATTGGAATAATATCAATGGACGATAGTATGCTTGTGTAGTAAGACGCTCACGGAGAGGAGACAGGAATTCAACTTCTTGCTTGCAAGATCCACTTCTTTATATTCGAGAGAGAGAGAGAGAGAGAGAGAGAGAGAGAGAGAGAGAGAGCTTTCTATATTATTTGACAAGACTTCTGAAACTTTTTTTATGGCAGCTGTAGCTTTTTTACTGCTTTTCTTATTTTTTTTCCTTTCTTTTCTTTTCTCTCTCTTTCTTTTTTTAATTTTTATTTTTCGTTCTCCCTTTTTGTTTCATCTGTTTTCATTTTATTTTTTATTTTATTGCTTTTTTCCTCTCTCCCTTTATCCTCTCTCTTTCTTTTTATATATTTTTTATTTTTTACTTTTCTTGTTTTGACGCTCCTCTCTCTGCTTTATCTTTTTTTATATATACGTTTTTATTTTTTTACTCTTCTTGTTTTGACGCGCCTCTCTCTTTTTTTTTTACTCCCAATCTTCTCCTACAAAGAGCACGAACGGGAGGTTTCTCTCCAGTGGTGGAGTTCCTCTTCCGACGGTAGCAGTAATGGCATTAGCAGCACCGCCACGCTTTGGGGCAGTGCTCCTACTCCGGTAGTGACAGCTCCCCACCAACAGCACCGCCACGTCTTGGGGCGGTGCTCTTCCTCCGTCTGGTGCAATAACGGCTTCAACAACACCGCCATGCCTTGGGGCGGTGCTCCTCCTCCAGCGACTTCTTCTGCGGAATTATGGTCTACGACTAGACCCGAGCCTTTATCCTTCGGCAAAGCCATTAGAGACAGGGTTGTGTCCGCTTTTTCAGCTGAGATTAACCACACAGCTTCATCTCCGGCGGTGATAGCACCATCAGCATTGCCATACCTGAGGCGATGCTCCTCCTCCGGCGATGATGATGGTGAGGTATGGGATTTATTTGTTGGGGAAGTAATATTATTTCAGGCGAAGAGCAAAACGGGAGAGGGAGCTTCATGATGGATCGCTTTTTGGATTCTCCCCTCTTCTATTTATATAATCTCTCAACTATCATGATAAGATTAAAATTTTAATTTTAATTTTAATCATCTTAGATTGTAATCTAGAGTAGTATATAATTTGAATCATGATCATGATGAGATATATGGTTGTCGTAACCCCACCTTATGATAAGATTAAAATTTTAATTTTAATTTTAATCATCCGAGATCGCAATCTTTATAGAATTTGAATCTTGATCATCACAAGATATATGGTTGTCATGACCCCACCCCATATGATAATAAGATTAAAATATGAATTTTAATTTTAATCATTTGAGATCGTAATCTAGAGTAGATATTGAATTTGAATTTGAATTTGGGATGTCATAACGGTAAGATCCATGAATTTTAGGGTTCATTTTATTTAGAGTTTATTTTGAGAATAAATGTGTTTATATTAGTCTTTAATTTGTCCTCTTCTTTGGTTGGTTGGCGAATAAAAGTCCTTGAGGATAGGATGTAACTGAAGTTTTTATTTGAATAAAAATTTATCTTTTAATTGATGTCTTTAATTAATTTGTAATTTGAGACGCTTATCGTGATTGGAGATTATATGGTTGCTTATGGAAAGAGGGATTTAAATGACTAATTGCTTAATTAAGGTTAATTGGAGCTGTCAAGGACTAACCTATAATTTTATAAAGATTGAGGACTGGAACGTAATTGTGTTCCTCTTACAGTCGAGGGACTTGCATGAAAACTAGAAAAAAAAAAGGGAGGACTTATTTGCAAAACCTTATGAAAGCCAATGCAGAGAGGAGTATTAGGAGGAACGAACGGCTAAGATTAAATAATCTTGCGATCTAGGTTAAGTTCTAGGCGTAGGATTTAATCTTCTCCTTCCATCTATTTATTTGACAGAAATAATCTGAAACGTCTATCTCAAACTTCGTTTAAGTTCGAGGCAATCAATGGAGATCAAGCCGTCCATTACGATCAACTAAGACAAACGTATGGGTGAACCTACCGTGCGGATTGATCCAAGCCGTCCATCATTGGATATGGATTAAGCTTAAGGCATTAGCGTTCCAATCCAATCGTTTAATATAAATCTAATAGTGGTTGTTGTTCTAAGGTAGTGTAGGATACAAGACACTATGATTGAGCGAAGAACGTCGGATCGGTTGCGTCCGATCAGGATCGTCTACCGGAGAGATTTGATCACAAAGCGTGGGAAATAATCCCGTCCGTCCGTCTGATACGAACCGGCTTCATCGTCTCCACACCACGTCGCCACTGCGTACGCCGCCACGTGACATTATCCATTCCTGCAATCATTTTAAAAAGGATTTAGATGAAAGGATAAACCTTATCCGATCGTAAGTAGGTCATCTAGAAGCTCTCCGTAAGGTTTTATAAATAGGAGCTTCCTAGGAGTGCTGGAGACGATTTGAGAGCGGCGACAAAGCACCACCTCCTCTGTGAGACACTGAGAGACAGGGAGACAAAGGAGGAAGAAATCGGTAAAGAGCGCACTCAAGGGAACCGGAATCATCTCCAGAGAAGCACTAGTAGTGCAGCGAAGCTTTTCCGTGAAGAACACCATGGCGGACAGCGTTCTCTGATGATTACCATGCATGTATGGCGCCGGGAAAGAGAGAGAGGAAGAGGGAGAGAGCGAAAGAGAGCTGTTGAGTTTCCCTTCCATCTACTATAGCAGAGCTGAGCACTAGTGAGGGTGGATCTCGGCTGAGGGCAGGCGTGCTCCGTTGATGAGAACTTGATGGCCTACTTCTCCGGAGACGCTCACACTGCGCAAGTCGCCTTCAGCTGACAAGTACTATTGGACGGAGGTGACTCCGGCCGTCCATGCACTGTCGAGAACCGCCGCTCCTCTTCTCCTCTCCGACGAGGCCGTTCAGAGGTTGAAGAGGAATAGTGTTTATTAAAGGGTTCGGGTTCAAATTAAAGTTGTTAACGGGTTTGGGTTTAGATCACAGTTATTAACGGGTTTGACTCTGTTTATAAAAACGGGTTCGAGTTGAGTCGTTAACGAGTTGGGTTAAATCCAAAAAGATAGTGGGTTTAGTTGTATTAACCAGTTGAGTCTAACAAGTTAAGTAGTTAAGGGTTGGGTCCGGGTTCATAAAACAAGTTCAAGTGATTAGGCCAAGTAAAGACTAAATAGGTCTTGGAGAGTTCAGATTAAACAAGTTGGGTTCGATCAAGTCAAGATTGAGTAGTTGGTTTAGTCAAGTTAGTAACCAAGTTAGGTCTGACCAAATTGGAACCAGGCTAGTAAAACAAGAAAAAAGGATAAATATATGTAGGCGATGGGATTGGAACCCAAGACCCCCACCACCACCATAGAGACTCTTAACAACTAGGCTATAGTGGCTTGCTTAGTAAAATCATGAGATTTTATCTAAATAAGGATGAACTTATGACTAAAGCTAGGTTTAACCACTACCGAAAAGCTAGGTGGACCAATTTGGTTGGTCCATGGACCGTTAGTGAGACAGACACGTGCATCTAGACATGTAGGATTCATGCATAATCGTCACTACTGATATAGGTTCTGATATCAGATTTTGACGTAGAGACGCGTCAAGAGGAAGTCCCTTGGGATTCCAGACATCGTTAATTGAAGTAAGTACTTCTGCCTAGTACCCCTACCATTGAATGATCTTTGATACTTGTATAAGTGCACCTGCCTAGCTTCCACCCAACGATGGGTTTTCTTGAATTTGTTGTCTCTCTTTTCTGTAAGTTACTCTTGCCTAGTTCCCGCCCAGGTTTGGGTTTATTGGCTTTGTATTTTTGATTTTGCTTCACTGCTTGAGTACTTATTGGCTTTTGATGTTATCATGCTTTAGTATCCTATTTTCTTGGATTTGCATGCACATGTTTGTTCTCCTACTTGTTGAAACTCCATGTGGTGTATGCATGTTGATATGTTTGGATATGCTTGTGCTCACTGGACATGCTTTCCCGTTGATTGGTACGTGGCCGTGGAAATACGTGAGCCTATACTCCGTCCGGGTGTGTGTGTGTCTATTGTTCTTGTTGCTGAATATGCCTTCCCGTTGATCGGCACATTGCCGTGAAAACACATGAGCCGGTGCTCCGTCTGGGTTGGTATATCAGCTCTTCTTGTGTTGAAGATTCTCCCACTTGGTGCAGATAAGTTACGGGCGTTCAAGGGGAGAACACTCTGAACGTCATGTAGTCCTACCAGGGGGAGAAAACTCTGGATGTCCACCCGTTAGTGGGATGATACGTTGACCGTGTACGTGCACGTAGGAGCGCTACCAGAATCAAGGGTCTGGATGTGATTAAGGTTGATGATCGGCTGAGGTCGATGAGCGCTGGGAGATGACATGAATGTTTCCTAGTTTTGTTATTTGTTGTACTCTTTGTTGTGTGGTTATCAGATGGTGATCCTTTTGTTTGATCTTGTTTCTTATATGTTTATGTTTCGTTGGATCACTGGTTCTTGGTTAACCTCCTTGGTTTCATTGTATTCCCCTACGGGGGTAGTTATTGAGCTTTGCCTCCGAAAGCTTATTCCACTTGTTTCTCTTTCTTTTTTAGGTTCTAAGGAATAGTTATTTCGATTCAGGAGCTACGCGTGGGAAGGGGACATCTTAGTAGAGGTTCAAGGATCTCAGGTCTACTTGTGTGAGAGATTGTATTTTTGTTTATGACCCTTGTTGGGCCATAACGTGTATAGTTAAGTTTTAAATTCCGATGTTAAACTCTGAGATATTAATGACGTTATTTGAATTTTGTTATCTGTTGTTGTATTACCTAGGCCTTGTATCCGAGTGAGGTGCGCCTCTGCTAGGGTACAACCGATCTATGCACGTGCTTGAGGCCCTAGAGTTCGGGTCGGGGCTTGATGATATGGTTAAAAATTTTAATTTTAATTTTAAGATCATAATCTATATGTTATAATCTCATAATCGTGATGATAAGATAAAGGATTTGAATTTGAATTTTGATCATCACGAGATCATAATCTTATAACTTCATAATATTAAAATTTTGAATTTAAATTTAAATTTTGATTTAGTTTTAATTATAAAATTTTTATATATTTTTTCTCTAGATTTATGTTCTCGGCTTAAAATTTGAGATTACCTTGATATCTGTATTCTTGGGCTATCTAGGGTCTTGCGGCTATGTCCTTAGTGTGCCTCAGGATCTGTGTCCTTAGCTCGCCTTGAGATCAGATCATCTATTTTTATTTCAAATCAAAATATTTTTATTTCAATATATATTAAAAAAATTTCGTTAATGCCCATTTTAAACATTGGTGCCTGATATTTTCAATGCATATATATTTATATATATGCATTTTTTAGACACAAACAATGTGAAAATGGCCAAATCCTAGGATTGTTTAACATATAAAATGTTGATCTACTCTGTGTGAACAAGTCATGGAACCGGTCTGTGTCCGATTATGTGATCAACCTAGAATTGTAATTGACTCGGAATGAACCAGGTTGAACTACCGGTTTTATTATTAAACCGTTGAACAACCTAATTTTATTGAACAAAACGGTTTTTTAATACCATTCAAAAAACCCTATTTATTTGCAGCTACCTAGATTAGAACCCCAAACCCTTTGGTTCCAACCTAACCCCCTGACAACCAAGTAACAAACCTTATTCCATACATAATATCCACATACTTTCTTATACCCCGATCCCTACTCCCCATCCTACCCCTATATTATATATTAGAGACTCTAAACACTAAACCCAAAATGACATTACTACCTTTAATGTGTTATTTATATATGAAAAATACTATGATCTTTTTGTCATTTTAACTATAAAAAAAAATAAAGGAAAAAAGGGAGGGCTTTTGTTTTGAGCACATTTCAAGCTCTAGTTTTTTCCGCTCTGGTCCAACTTTGTGGATTTTTAATATTAGTTCTTTATTTTTTTTATTTTTTTATTTTGTATGCTAAAAGCTTGAAGTTTGTTGTTACATAAATGTCGATTAAAATGTATTTGTGGATTTTTTTTGTATATTAATATTATTTTTCATTTTTGGTTTTGTATATTAAAATTTAAAGTTTGTTGTCATCTTAATTAAAATTTATGTGTTCATATTATGTGGATTTTTAATATTATTTTTTTAATTTCAGTTTTTTATGTTACATATTATATTGTTAAATACTTTAGGGGTTGTTTGGTTGGGGATAATGTTTTCAAATTCCTGGGAATAAAACGATAATGTGAAAATATTACCGTGTTTGACAAAGGTGGTTGTAGGAATAAGTTGGTAATCCACATTATCAATTTACTCTACATTATGACCAATGTGGTAATATAGAATAACACCAAAAGAGGTGTCTATCCTGATGGTAATGTGAATCCTCATTTTGCCATCCACCCTTTCGCCATCATTATATAATAATAATAATAATAATAATAATAATAATAATAATAATATTATTATTATTATTATTATTATTATTATTATTTGATATTTGATTAAAATTTTATATGCAAGGGTATTTCGGGAAAATGTGCCATAATTAATTTTTGGTTTTCAAATATAATTAGTTTTAATTAAAACTTTATTTTAATTTTAATTTTAAATTTGTTCAAAATTTTATATACAAAGGTATTTTGGAAAATTTGGAACATTATTAAGTTGATTATTATAACCAACCAAAGATGAACCAAACATGGTTATCACAATTCCGAGACAGTTGGTTAAAATTTATTATTTCATAGTTAATAGTTGTGGATTGAATAGATGTGTAGATGTTGTGGACTTTTTTAATGTTGTTTTTTGTCAATTTTATTTTTTGTAATGTTAAAAACTTAAAGTTTGTTATTTATAACTTTTTTATATTTTATAGTATATTAGTCTTTTTTTATTTTTTTATTTTTCAAATATTAAATTTTTTAGAATAGTATTTTTATTTTTCATCTATAATATAATAATTTATTATTAATATTTATTTTGACCCGACATTAACTTAATTATCTCAGTGGTTAAACCAATAGACCGATGACCCAAGATTTGAAACCGTTCAATGTTCAATCAAGTTCTAATGACATTAGTAAAAAAACGCCACAGAAGGAATAAAAAATGAAATAACGTTAATGGAGTCAAAGATGGCATTGTTTGATAAGTTATATAGTTTGCTCAACCCAATTCCTCTTACGCGTTTGGCAATTTGTTTCTAGGGGACGTTATCCTAATGGGTTAAAGTTATTTTTGATCCCTATAAAAAAAAAGTCTAATATTTATTTTCATCTTAAATTTTAAAAGTTGTTCAATACAGTCCTGATATTTTGAGTATTTTGTCATATTTAGTCCATAACGCTGATGTGGCACTGATGTGACATACAAATACGAATAAAATATATGATATTTTTTTTATTTTATATGTGGTTATAGGTGCCACCTGGACTGCTGAGGTGGCATGCCACGTACAAAATTTTTAATTATTTTTTTTATTTTTTATTTTTTATTATTTATTTATTTTTTATTTTTTATTTCTTCAAAAAAATAAAAATAATTAAAAAAATTTGCCAAATGGCATGCCACCTCAGCAGTCCAGCTAGCCCACCATGTCATCAAAATACGACCACCTGTAAAATAAAAAAATTAAATAGCATGTATTTCATTCGTATGCCACGTCAATGCCACATCAGCTTCAAGGACCAAATGTGACAAAATACTCAAAATACAGGGATTGTATTGAACAACTTTTGAAATTTAGGATGGAAATTGTCACTCCCCGACCCGATTTTCAGGCCTCCGGAACGTGCACAGATCGGCTATACCCAAGTAGAGACGAGCCCTACTCGGATATAAGGCCTAAGTAAATCAAAAGCATGCAATAAAATAAATCCATTAATATCAATAATCAGAGTTCTTACAGCGGAATTAATAATTATAAAGTCAAGGTTCAAGATACCCTACAATGGTCTATACAAAATCAGGTCCTATAGGGTCCTACAAAAATATACATCTCACTCATCAAGACAACTTGAGGTCCTTGAACCTCGAATACCTATATCAATCCCTCGCGCAGCTCCTGAAACCAATCTAGCTAATCCCTCAAACCTAAAAGAGAAAAAATCAAGTGGAATGAGCTTCGAAAGGAATGCTTAGTAAGCAACCCCGTAGGGGGAATACAATGAAGCCAAGAGGGATAATTAAAACTAAAAGTGATTCAATCGAAAATATAAACATATCAGAACACAAGAACTGACACAAGGATCACTATCCGTCAATCTTGTAACAAAGAATACAACAAGCAATAGCCAAGAAAACTTTCACGTCATCTCCCGGTGCTTATTGACATCAGCAGATCATCACTCTTAATCACATCCAGACCCTCGAATCTAGTAGCGCTCCTACGTGCACGTACACGGTCAGCGTATCATTCCACTAACGGATGGACATCCAGAGTTTCCTCCCTCTGGTAGGACTACAGGACGTTCAGAGTGTCCTCCTTCTGAACGCCCGCAATTTATCTACGCCAAGTGTGAGAATCTTCAACAAAAGAAAAACTGACAAACACCTTCTCGGACAATAAGAGTCTATGCTCAGCGAGAGCGCTCGCTCCACTAACGCATACCTACTCAACCTAAACACAAGCACCACGAGTCTTCACAGTATTGTCCTGGTCACAAGTGGGTATGCTCAACGAGCATTCAACAACAACTGATATAAACATCCAATCACACAACGCACATACACAAATATGGAAGCAACAAACCATGTATGTGTACGAAATCAATAACAAAGATCCAAGGCATCAAAGAAACGTGCACAAGCACGAAATCAAGAAAGTAATGAATCAAGAACATACCAAACATAGGAACAACAAAGTCAATAAAACCCATAGCTGGGTGGGAAACTAGGCAGAGGTAACTTACCTTAATAACAATATCCTGAATCCCACGAGACTCCTTCCTGATGCGTCTCTACTCCAAATCTGGTAATAAATTCTATGTAAGCAACGATAATTATTCATAAACCTTATATGCACATGAATAGTTCACTATTGGGCCATATTCTAGTCTAGTGGGCCCTTGTCAGCTCTTAATTAGATGTCTGAACCCCACCCTTTACCAAACGTTGTTGCATCCTAGTGGTTAAGGCCCAATAGTTTGATCATGGAGGTCTTGGGTTCTATTCCCCTCGCCCACTATTTCTTCTTTTAAATTCTTTGTCCAATCCTAACATGATTAGACTTGACTTAACCAGTTAAATAACAATGGACACAACTCAAATCAATTTGTTTCAACGAGGTTAGACCTGAAGCGACGTAAATCTAGATTTAATCTATTTGATCAAACCTAACCAACTTGGTTTAAAATAGATTCAGGCCCAAATCAACTTGGCTAATCGGCTTGCAATTTAAACTGACCCAACCCAACTAACTTGACTTGACTCGAACTAGTCAACTAATCTTAAAATCAAATCCGACTTAACCTGTTTAGATTAAACTAACTTCACTTAATTTAATCTAACTTGACTAACCAGCTCCGCTCTTCAAATCAACCCAATCAATTCTTTCAAAATTAAACTAGACTCAACCCAACCTCACTACTTGGGTTGAGCCTATTTTAAAATCAAACTGGATTAAGATCAATTGGGTTAATTGAGTTAGAAGGTTGGGTTAGATCTATGTTAAAGCAAACCATGTTAAGTTAGTTAAGTGGTTAAGTTGAATTGGGTTTGTTTAAATAATATAATTCTTAAATTACAAGTCATATTTGAATAAAGATAAATAATATAATTCTCTATTTTATCTCATGTCAATCCCTACAAGGTTAATCCAAGTCAGGTGGCATGATGAATTTGACCTTGTTGATTTAATCACATTAAGCTCAATCTTTTTCTAAAATTACCGATAGGTCCCTGATAACCCCATTTAACCCTAATTAAGAGATTAGTCAATTTAATCCGTTTTTCTCCTAATCTCCAATAAATTCCAAGTACGGGGGACTTCTCTAATTATCTAATTACTTAAAAAAATTTAGAGAACGTTTATCCCAACAAAATTTTAACTAGATCCAACCTTGGGGACTTTCTTTTATTAACCAAAATTTTAGTAAAATAATTAAAAAAATAATAACCTAAAATCTTCGGATTTTACAGAAATGAACAATGGACCTCTTCCTAGGGACAAAAAATGGCTTTAACCCTATCCTAATTATTGAAACTTTTACTTAAGATGTTTGTAGTCAAGTTAATATGTCTTTTTGAGTTTGTAAAACTGAAAACAACTTTATCCAAAAAAAAAAAACTAAAAAAATCTAAAAATTTGAACTTTTTTATTTATAAGTTAGCCCAATTATTTACATTTCGTGTTCCAATTTCCACTACAATGGGATTTTGAAATGTCTACCGAGGACTGATGCTAACTCATCAGTTTTATTTAAGTGTAATACCTAATTTAATCTTTCAATTATACTTATTTATAACTTTAGATCCTTCTATTATAATGTGAGTTTTTTTTTGTTTTTATATTTTCACGATTGAGAAATATTAATCCCTACAGACATGTGTATAAGACCAAAAAAATATGTTTAGCCGCTAAAATCAAGAGAGTAAGAGACTAATATTTCTCAATCGTGAAACTATAAGGACAAAAAATACTCAAATTTTAATAGAAAAACCAAAAGTCACAAATCCGTATAATAAAAAGACTAAATTAGATATTACACTTTTAATTTAAAACTTGTATTTTACATAAATCTAAAATTAAAACACACCCAAAACTCTCAATTACGTTTTTCTTTGTCTAATTTAACAACACACCACACCAAGACCAATTCGTGTAGACCTCCAATCGATTAATATTATTAATAAGTTACTAATCCAATCTCTTATCACCAAGGCAAATTCTATTAGGCACTATTATGGTTTCTTTGAGAATATAAGTCAATTAATTTAAAAATCAATAAACCAAAAGAATTACCAACCTAGCAATTCATCCATGAACAATTTGTTCCGAAATTCTATCACCCACATTGTTGTTTTGTGGCAATCAATCCTTCATCCCTGAGGTTCAAAATTTCTCCAACAAATTCAAATGATGTCATTCATTAAAAATAGAAAAAGAAAAGAAAACAATGATCAGTCAGATTGAATGAACACCACCAATCAACAGGTTTTCAGAAACTGAGAACATATCCTAAAAAAAGAATATACAAAGAAGAAGATAGAAAAGCAGCCCCCAAAATCGTGCGCGCCTGGCATCAAAAGACCTCGAGGCCATACAAAACCCCAGCATGGTCCTGCCCACCACCATTCTCCTCCGGAAAGAACCTCTCTTTCATCTTCACATAGACATGCCACGTCAGCAGACTATCGGACCCAGCCTGGTGGCTCAACCCCACAACCCTCTCGACCCCCAGCGCCCTCGCCACCCTCTCCAATCCCCCGCGCAAACCCTCGCAATACCTCATCATATTCTTCACGTCGAACACCTTTCTTCCGAAGAAAACCCTCACCAAATCCAAGAACTCCTCCATCCTCCGCGGAAGCGGCCTGCCGGAGAGAACCTTGATCAGGTACCCGAAATCGTACGCGCTGTGGAACGTCACCCAGGAGAGCTCGGAGTCGTTGCAGAGCAGCCCGGAAGACATCATCAGCGAGGCGAAACTCGCGGAGTCGATGCCGCGCGCGCGTGTCTCGTCGAAGTCGATCCCGTTGGACTTGAGCAGATCGATGGACTTCGGAGCGTGCTGGTCGCGGCGGTGGTCGAAATCCTTGAAGTTGAACTCCCAGACGTAGTGGGCGGCGCCTGCGGCGTCCGAGAGGGTGAGGCCGATCTGTATGAGATGGAGAGCGTCGACGTTGGATTTGAGGAGGGAGTAGCGATCGCCGGGGGAGACCAAGGCGGGGTTGAGGTGGTGCTGGTAGATGACGCCGGGGAACTCCGTGTCCATGGCGGCGAAGGGGAACCGGTCCACGATGGAACGGATCAGAAAGAACTCGGTTTCCAGGTTCTCGGCCCACACGGAGCGGACCTGAACCAGCGCCGCCGGTGGGCGCTTCGTATCGGGCTCTAGAGACGTCATCGTCTACGGATCTGGTGAGCGAGCACAAAGAAGGCGGTTGCCGTTTTTGATTTTATAGAAGAAACGTGATAAACACAGGGGTATCTTCGTGAATCGTGTCTTGATCAGCGTTTTCAGCCGTTCGATTCACATAAGGATGTTGTCAAGAATCTGCGACATCTTGGTTTCGAATGTATGCATTGTTTTGTTCTTGACCAGGGTTATGGTTTTCTTGATTGGGTTTGGCCATGTGCGGTGCTTATTTATAAATATGCATTTTTGGTGCTCCTCACTTGGTCAAGTTGACATCCCTTCGTCACTGTGAAACATTGCACTGGATTTCGTGAGTGATGCATGTATTTTTACTTTAGGGATGGAGACTTGCTTGTAAAGGTATGGATGTTATATTTGTTTGAATTTTGCATATTTAAAGGAGCCTCAAATTTATTATATATTTTTTTTTCAACACTATTTGTTCATAATATTTTTATAGAATTAACTTTTTAATTTACCATAGAAATCAAAATTTTCATAAGATGCAGTGTTGTTAATTGATAAAAAAAAATTAATGATTATTATTTATTTAGAGGGTTGATTATCAAATTACCCTATCAACCTTGTGGTCTTAGTTTAGTTTTGATCCTTTTTACCTTAGAAAATACAATTATAACTATAAACAATTCATAATTATTATTATTAAATTTTGCCATTAATATTTTTGTTTTTATTAAATATATTGCATTTAATATTGTTTATAGACCCTGTAATGGGGTGTAATGGGGTAAAATATTTATTGACACATGACATAATCAAAACCACTAAGATAAAGACTTGGATTTTCAGTTATCCGACGACAAAGAATAAATCTCCAAAGGCGCCAAGATCTACCAAATCAGATCAGAAAGTTATAAAAGTTAAACAAGAAAAACCGAAAAGGGAACGAAACCAAAGCCAAGAACCTCAAAATCTTTCCAAAAAGCCAAGGTTTTAGCCCCAAGAAAGCAACCTAAAGGTGGTGGTTGCTCGTTTCCACAATTACGCATTGTTTAATACTAGCTGATGAGAGATCCATATGCAGATTCAAATGAGAGGATCGTCAAGTGGCCTGCAAAGATGAAATTCTTTGGCAACCCAAGAAATGTGAGAAAATACTATTGGTTTCATCGTGATCGTGGTCATGACATTAAGTAGTGTATACAGGTGAAATATAAGATCGAAGAATTGATCTAGCGATGACACATCTAATATCTCTGAAGAGACCTACATAAAGAAGGACTATCTTGTCTAGAAAGAGGTTGATCCCCTGTTGGAGTCATCCATTACATTGCTAGAGCCTTGGCAAATAGAGGTAAAAGTAGCTCAACACGGAAGAGTTACGCTCGGATGTTTACTTGAGCATATCAGCAATAGGGATTGGATCCAGAGTCAGCATAATCTTCAAATCCCCTTATGGGTGGAAGACTTCAACTTCTCCGAAATTTCTTTTTAAGGCGACAAAGAATGAAGCCAAGTATGAGGAATTGATTGTCGGATTGCTTTTGGCCCTCAGCATTGGAGTCTAGAGCTTGCGTGCCTACACAGATTCTTTACTCGTTGTCGGGCAAACAAGCAAGGAATATGAAGCCTGAGAGAGGAATATGGGCAGATACAAGGCTGTAGTAAAGAAACTTACTTCAAAGTTCTTGTAGTTTGAGATTACAAAAATTTCACGCTTAGACAATAACGAAGCTGTAATTAGTGCTCCAAAAATTATAGAATTCACTACAAGAAAACTAGAAAATAGCTAGAGCAAAATCCCCAGAGAAATCATGAATTTCCCTCGCTAAATCAATCAGCTAGAAATTAGCAAGGGAAAATTTTCCGTCGCTATTTTGATCCTAGCAAATATTTAGTAAGAGAAGCGTCTCTCGCTGAATTTTATGGTGGGATTGGCAATGGGAATTATCTCTAGCCATTTAGCAAGGGAAAGAATTCCCTCGCTATTCCTTACTAAACCCCATCTTTATTTGATAATTTGCTAGGATTTAGCGAGGGATGTTTATGTAGCTATTTAGCGAGCGAACATATTCACTCACTAATCTTTAGATATCTTCTCTTGCTGAATTTTTTCATCAGCGAGGACTTAACTTGGGATTTTCGCTAGCTATTTAGCTAGACCTCATCTGCCGTAGCTAATTTTTTTAAATTGATTCCTTCCTTATTCTTTAGCTATTCCCTCGCTAATAATTACATTTGCCACCAATATATATTTTTATTTATCGGTCCCCTGTAGTACAATTTTAAATACCACTTGTAAATTCATAATAGACAATATTATCGCTCCTGTAATACAATCATAATAGCTGTTTGGATCAGGCCATATATATATATATATATATATATATATATATATATATATATATATATATATATATATATACATCTCAACTTCGAAACGCATCCCCCCAGCATAAGTGAAAATTAAGAGGTCCCCCGCTTCCACGTCGTGATCGACATGAAAAGCTTCCCACCCTCAAGGCTGATGCTCATTTCACCTACCCCCTCACAATCAATGTAATAGCCGCCACACACGTACTGCTCGGACTTACCAAGTGAATCACCCCACCTTAGTTCGATAAATGCTCGTAAAAAGAGTCGGGAATTCGTAAGTGTCGGAACATTGAGAAAAAGTAAAAACTTATAAAAAGACAAGCTACCGAGCTATGATACAAAGATACAAGAGTACAAAAGATTTCTGCCCAAACTCGCCATCCATACAAGCCCTTAAATAGGAGAACCTATCGACACTATAGATGAAAATTCGAACAAAAATCTACCTCGATAATAAATAAAGGATAACACAAGAACGCCGGTCGCCTATTAAAACACGCGGTACTTTAGACGTAAGTAATCAGACATAAGCTTCCTACGCACGTAGAGACATGCTAACTAAGAATCCATACTTGTTCTAACCAAGCTTAAACGCGTACATTAACTCCACCCCTCGCCGTGATTTTTCGAACAAGTACACTTTGGGGGACTAGTGTTACGGATGTATTTGGTGAAGACAGTGTCATTGACCTAAAGGACCACTTGTTCCTCCTCGCCACATGGCAATATCACCCCTTTGCACAATTCTCGTCCTAAGAAATAACGTGGAGGACTCAATCCGCGAACAAATCTGGCCTAATTGTAGCAATCCTCTTATACGTGGCCCGAAAGGTGGGAGAGAGAGAGATAAATATCTAACACCTCCACGGTGAGTAGGCCTTATCCACTTGCTACAAGGCGATATTTAACCTATTTTACGTGACGTATGTTTCTAGGCGGCAGAGATTTTCCTACCGCCTTTAGGAGATATTTACCGAGATATTTACCTAACTCACCGCCTTTACTCCACCGCCTTTCCCGAACCGCCTTTAAGGTGCTATAAAAGGAGAGCGTTTATAGAAGAAAAGGGATCGGGAACAAACCGATCACACAAAGAACTCGCCTAAATCCAAGACTCTTTACCCAAGTTTTCTCGACTTAAGCATCGGAGTCAATCCGCGTAGAGGCCCAATTCGATCACCGCCTCTCCTTTTACTGTGTTCGGCCATGGATAATTCCGGCCGGAATTTCGTGATGTCCTCTCAAGGCCCCCTGCTCAGAAATGTAAGTAAGTGTCCACACCAACTATAAATTTTAACCGTTGGACGAAAGCTGAGGCCAGATCTCGAGGCAACGATAGCCGAAGCGGTGAGCGGACCAGTTTTTGGCATCAACAGTTTGGCGCCGTCCGTGGGGACCCTTACGAAAAGCCAAATGACCACTACCAGAAGATCAAAACGAATCCAAGAATAGGGAGCCCCAAATAATCCCGAATGGCCTGGCGAGGTCCGAAGATATGAGGAAATCCGGTCAGATAATCCACCCATCTTACCTCCATCAGAAAATCCTTCCGTCCAACCCCAAGAATCTGTTCCGGAGTTTTATCTTAACATACAGCAACAATTGGAGCGGTTGACTCAGGCTGTTCATACTTTGACCCACCCTCCGCCTCCTCCTACACAAGTTCCAACACCAAACATACCAACAAAATTTTAATCGGATAATTCCAAAGTAGGGGAGGACAAGAACCCGCACTCCATAAAGAGAGGAAAGAAAGGACCGCCTTTTCCGCTAGTTCGTAACCCTCCTGCTCGACGCAGACAAAGAAGCTACTACAAGAACCGAAAGGACAAGGACAGAGCGGAATAGTCCATCCGCTCAAACTATTGATAGAAGAACTCAACAACAGGACCTCCCTCAAGGAAACAGAAGTCCAAGCCATATATTCTCATTATGTGTTCGCCTTTTGTCAAGGAAATATTGGGAGAACAAGTTCCCCGATAGCTTCAGCCACCAGCTATGATCGTGATATGAAGGCAAAACCGATCCGGCCTCTCACCAAGTCTTTCCGGTCAAAGATGTTCCTCACCGGAATCACAAACGCTCGCATGTGCCGAGCTTTTCCCGCCACCTTAGAGGGGAAAGCTAAAGACTGGTTTGTCGATCTCCCATCTAGCACAATTACTTCTTTTCAGATTTTAGCAGATCGCTTTCTAGCCTATTTTGCCAATTACTCAAAGCGTAAGAAAACTTCATCTACCCTTCCGCATGTTAAACAACGAAAGGGAAAAACGCCCAAGCTTATTTAAATTGTTACATAGACGAAATAAAGAAATGTCGCTGGACCTCCCCGCCAATGGCCGTGAACCTTCTTAATGGAGGGACTGTTGGAATCCCCCTTTCGTTTCTCCCTCACTTTGGATCCACCAAAAACCATTCCCGCCCTTATGGTCAATGCCCAAAAATATATCAATTCCGAGGAAATTTATACGGGTTGGGAAGAGGAGGCTAGACGTGGACCTGTGGACACCCAGAAGGAAAAAACCCACCACAATGTCAACAGAAGGCCTCCGGATCTACGAAAGGAAAGAGGATCCCATAAGGACAACAAGGGCGCAAACAGAGGTCCGAAAACCTCAGCACGGCCCCAACGACATATGCTATAGCCCAGAGAACCTTCAAAGGAAGGAAAAATTGTCAGATATGATCACCATACCCCACTAAACCAAACCAGAAGCCATATCCTTATGCAGATCAAAGAACACAAACTTCTGACATGGCCAGAACCCACGAAAAATACCGAACGACAAAAGAATAGTAAGAGATATTGCCAGTTTCATCAATCTAGAGGACATGATACGGAAAAGTGTACCCACTTGATGAACGCAATAGAAGATGTCGTTCGGAAAGGACAATTGGAGCAATATATCAACTTTGAGATTCAAGGGGAACCTGAAGCTTCACAACCTGAAGAAGAACAAGGAGAAATGGTGGGGTTTATTAGTGGAGGTCCCGTTATGCGGTGGTGAAAGTTCAAATTCTCTAAAAGTTACGCCCGAATGGTAGGAACCACACAGAAATGTAAACGCCACGGAGACGCATCTCACCCACGGCCCAATCATCTTTACGACAATGACGCTGCCAGAGTTCGCCACCCTCATGATGACGCTACCGGTTGTTGCTATCAAAGTTTCCAGCCTGCATGAAGAGAGTTCCTGATAGACAAAGTGGGAGTTCAGCTTGATATCCTCTTTTGGAGTGCTTTCGAAAGAATGAGATATGACGCAGATGACTTGCTTCCTGTGAAAATCATCCTTAGTAGGATTCTCGTGAGGGGTAGTATGTACCTGTAAGGAATGATCTCCTTACCGCTACTTGAGGGAAACTCCGCCAAGATCATCAACGGTGACAACAAATTTCTTGGTTGTGCGTTGTGCTTCAAGTTAAAACGTGATCCTTGGCGTGCCAACCCTCAACGCCTTGAAAGCCGCGGATCTCTACTTCTTACCATCTTCTCCTCAAATTCCCGACCGAGAGTGGTAGTGGAGAAGTGAGAGGAGATCAACCCCCTGCACCCAAGAATGTTATGTCTCAACCCTCAAAGGGAAAGCCCTCAACAGCAGCAAGACAAAGGTTTCAGAAGCCATGCTAGTCAGCAGAATGGCCGAACGGGAAAATGAAGAGCTTCGACCTACACCTGTAGAAGAATTGCTAACAATCCCTCTGGACACAACCAGAGCGGACCGCACGGTGCGGATTGGGGCGATTTGACAGAAAGCAAAATGAGAAGACCTCATGAGAGTATTGAAAGCAAATTCCGACCTCTTCGCTTGGTCTTCAGAAGATATGTCAGCGTAAAACGCGACGTCATCGAGCACCGTCTCAATATCGATCAATCATTTAAACCTACGAAACAGAAAAGGAGAAATTCCGCACAAGAAAGGCAGAAAGCCGCAAAGGAAGAAGTATCAAACCTCCTAAAGGCTAGATTTATCCGAGAGGTGCATTACCCAGATTGGTTGGCTAATGTAGTTCTAGTAAAAAAGCCGTCCGGAAAGTGGAGGATGTGCGTTGATTTCACGGACTTAAACAAAGCTTGTCCGAAAGACTCGTTTCCCTTACCATCAATTGATGGTTTTGTTGACTCTACAACGGGGTATGAGATGCTAAGTTTCTTAGACGCCTTCTCAGGTTATAACCAAATCCGAATGGCCAAAGGCTTAATTTAAGATAAAACGCCCTTCATTATGAGCACGGGAACTTATCGCTATAAGGTGATGCCGCTCGCCTAAAATGCCGGAGCCACCTTCCAGAGGCTCATAAATACGTTCTCGTGAGAACAAATTGGCGTAAATGTTGAAGCCTATGTGGATGATATCCCGTGAAGAGCCAAAAGGTCAATGAACACCGCCGACTTTACAAGAAGCTTTTCGCCTCTTCGATTTATACTATGCATTAAACCCTAATAAATGTTGTTTTGGCTCGATCGGGAAATTCCCCGGATTTATCTTGACACAAAGAGGGATAGAAGCAACCCAAAAAATCGTGAGCTATTCTTGACATGGGTCGCCAAGAGTCTTCAAGAAATTCACGGCTTAACGGACGCCTCACGCACTCAAGTGTGATTTATCTCCAAAGCCGAGAGAAAAATCTTCCACTCTTTCAAGCCCTACTTAAAAGCAATCAAAATGGAGTGGATGTAAGAATGTGAAAAAGCCTTCGTGGGCTTAAAGATTATCTCCGATCACCTCAGCCTACTAGCTAAGCCACAAGTGTGAGAAGAACTCTACATCTACTTGGTACGCCGCATGCAAATGCCAAGATACCTTTTGAGAGAAGATAACGGAATTCAAAACCAGCCTACTATACAAGTAAAATCCTTAACGCGGAATCAAGATACCCGCCATTGAAAAGTTGGCTTTCGCTCTTGTCACATCCGAACGGGCGATTGAGGCCGCACTTTCAAGCCCACAAGATCACAAAGGTTGGACCGATCACCGCTAAAGCAAATTCTTCATAAACCTGAAAACTCCGGACGCCTAGCCAAGTGGGTGATAGAATTAGGCGAGTTCGATCTCACCTATAAACCCCGAACGGCAATCAAGGCTCAAGTACTGGCGGATTTCGTCGCGGAGTTAACTTTTCCCGCAAATAGGGGAGACCCCCGTCACAGAATTCAGAAGAAAGCCCTAGCGTCCCATGGTCCTTATATGTTGACGGGTCAGCAACGAAAGAGAAGTCAGGAGCAGGTTTCGTCCTTTATTCTCCTTCTAAGTGGAAAATTGTGACAGTACTGAAGTTCTAATTCCGAGCAATCAATAATGAGGCCGAATACGAAGCCCTCATCGCAGGATTAGATCCGCCCGGGGCTCTAATTCAACATCTCGCACATATATTCACTCATAGCTTAGTTGTGAGCCACACCTTGGGCAAATTTGAAGTTTAAGGAAGATAACATGGTCAAATACCAAGCAGTGGTGAAGAAAATAGTTCCATGCTTCGCTTACTTCCAAATTGAGAAAATCTGTCGAGCGCAAAATGAAGAGGCGGATGCCCTATCTAAAAAAGCCACAGCACCGAACGGAGGTACAGAGCCTTCTTTTAACCTACAATACCTTCCCGCAAAGACCATCGACAGATTGGAGGAAGAGGTACAAAGTGCAACCGAAGAGTCAAGTTGGATGGACCCCATCAGAAACTATCTACAAGGGGGGCCTGTACCACCCAACAAAGCAGAGGCCAGACGGATTTCTTACAAATCCGCTCAGTACACCATCATCAATGAGAACCTATACAAAAGGTCTTATACAGCACCTTTTCTTATATGCTTTACGCCCCTACGTAAGCTAGCCACATCCTTCAAGAGATTCACGAAGGCATTGGAGGAGGACACATAGGGGCAAGGCCTTGAGTTACAAAGTCCTAAAACAAGGTTACATCGCCAACACTAACTCAAGATGCAATGGCGCTCACTGAATGCGATGCTCGCCAAATGCAGATTCCAAAATTCAGAGGCTTACCACCTACAGCCTTACACCAATTGTTAGCCATCGCCCATTTGCTATCCGGGGAGTTGATCTTCGGGACCATTCCCTACTTCATTCGACAAATGAAGTTTCTAATAGTCGCTATTGACTACTTCACCAAATGGGTGGAAGTTGAACCCTTGGCCAAAATCACGGGAGAAGGCTTTGTCGTGGATTCTTGTAACGGTTATCCGTCGATTCGGAATTCCGGTCGCTTTCATTTCCGATAATGGGCGACAATTTGATAACAAGGCTTTCAAAAGCTTTTGTTCGGAGCTCGGAATTGAATCCAGACTAACATCTGTGACACATCCCCAAGCCAACGGCCAAGTAGAAGTCACGAACCGCACCCTGCTTAAAATATTGAAAACTCGGGTATCCAGAAATGGGACTAACTGGGTAGAAGAAATCCCGAGCACCCTTTGGGCCTACAGGACAACAACAAGAACTCCTACAGGAGAAACCCCATTCTCTCTCACTTATGGGGTGGAGGCTGTCATCCCTGCAGAAATAGGAATGCCTACTTTACGAACACAACAAACCTTCTCATCAAAAGAGAATGAGAAAAACTCCGAAAGCGTAACATGATCTACTCAAGAGCGAGAGAAGCCGTGGGAAACAAAGGCACCATCTATCGCAAAGAGTGAAAAGGTTCTATGACACAAGGGTAAAAAGAGTCTTCTTCCAAATCGGCATCTAGTCCTACTGAAAATGAGTTTCATGGAAATAAAAAGTCGAACGGGAAGCTAACTCCTAACCGGGAAGGCCCTTACGCCATATTAAAGAATCGTCCGAGCGACACCTATTATCTAGTAAGTATGGACGAAAAAACGCTCAAACGCCCATTCCATGTCCGAACACTTACGACGCTTACTATCAAGAAATTCTCAGAGCCGCCTCTTAAATTTCATGGAATAAAGCTCAAGCCTTTCCCATCCTACAAAGATGCGGTGAAATTCCCATCCCACAAAGATGTGGTGAAATTCCCATCCTACAAAGATGCGTGAAATTCCCATCCCACATGATGTCGGAAATTCCCATCCTACAAAAATGCGGTGAAATTCCCATTCTTGGAAGATGAGTCGGAATTATCCCGTAAGGATAAACGCATACAACTCTTATCCAAAACAAGGCAAAAATCCCGATCGAAATATGAGGCAACAATCTCATTTATAAAGACGAGTACCTCACTCAACAGCTTAAAGTCCCATGATTGGACTAAGAACTTGTTACGAAGCTTGACAAGCCAAATGAAGAAGGAAGAAGTTTACAAAGGACTTCATATATTCTTCTCACGGTTAAGAATAACCATCACTCGGAAATAAATCTTCACCAAAATAAAGGTTTGCTTTTTCATTCATATGAATAGAAATTACAGAAGATTGCGAATTTACAAGAACATTTCTCAAAAATGCTAAAAACATCCTAAGAACTAGGAGGACCCTCAAGGCAACCAGCTGCTTCTAGAGGAGCTTGGGTTGAAGGCTTCGAGGGGGCGGGGGCAGAAGCCTCTGGAGTCTTAATAGTCTGTTGCTCTTTTAGCTCCGTGAACTTCTTCAAAACTCCCGCCAGCCCCATGGACAAAACCTCCGTAGGAGGGATATGACGACCCACCTGTTTGCTGGTGGCCCCTTCTTTAGCTTTCGCCCTAAGCCGGGCGACATCCTTCTCTAGTTTATCCGCTCGCTCTACTAAATCCTTGATTTCTTGTGAGTCGGATTTAGGAGTTGTCAGTCGGAAAGCTAAGTCTTCTTTTAGTGTGTCGCGCTCCTCCTTTAGCTCCTCCAACTCACCGAAAGCAGCAGAAGTTCAAGATTTTTCAGCCTTCAAATTTCATCTAAGCTTCAAATTGCCCTCCCGCAGATTTGAGCTCCTTCTCCAAACTGCTAGAGTTCTCCTGCAACCTTTTAACATTCTCCTCAGCAGTAAGAAGGGATCCCTAAGAAATAGACAACTTGGCCGCCAAATCATCCTTCTCTTTTCCCACAACGGCCAGTTGTTGAAGCCGCTCGGCTTTATCCTTTTCAAAAGCGTGGATAATGGCGAGCTGCTCTTCATTTTTCCCCTCCAGGGCCGCCACCCGAGAGTTCAACTGGGCGATTTCCGCCCTAAACGCTTCCATCTTTGCCGAATCGTCTTGGCAATGATTGCCGACTCGGTCCGCCCAGTGCGCAGTCTACGAAATAATAAACAAATAAGTTAATAACATTAATACCGAGCCAAAAAGTAAAACTAATACAAGGATAATCCTCACCAGCATGACCGAACGGAATAATTGAGAAATGGCCTCTTCCCTCCCAGCTCTGTGAAGCTTGGAGGAGAGCTGTTCAGGCCTCATCGCCATCAAAACAGTCTTCAAGGAAGCGGCATCCCGAAAAGGGACGTCTTCGGAGGACACCCCCTTCTCTTGAGGAGCCGATCCCCTTAAGACCGAGTCCGCCACTCGTAGTTTATCCAGGAGAGTCGCTTCTCCCGCCTCCGCCTATAAAATAGCCTAAGTTAAAGGTTCTGAACGAAACATGAAACACCCATAGAAAATATGTGTGTAGAAATTCTCACCTCTATAAGAAGGATGTCCTCTGGCCGGTTGGAAGAAGGGCCCTCAGAAATTGGGGACAAAGCCGGGCGGACTTCTTCCGCGCGAACCTCTTCCCGAGGCACCCTTGCTTGTTCTTCTACAATTCCGGGAACTGATGCGTCCTCGGAATTCTTTCTCTTTGTCCTCCTCTCCCTTGAGGACCCGGCACCAGGGTCACCTTTACCCCCTTTCTTGGAAGAGTCAGTCTCTTTTCTCTTCCTTTTCTTCTTCTCCTCTTTGGAGGTATCGGCACCTTGGCTAGGTACCACTTCTTTCTTTTTCCGCCCACGGGCCAAGGGCGGATGAACCTCACCTTCGAAAGAAGCCAGAAGACCCTTAACATAGCTCAAGTCTTCGTCTTCCATCTGATTTCCTGCAAAACAAATTCTGAATAAGGTTAGACATCACAAGCCAAAATCAAACCAAATTAGGTACACGAACGAGTCCTACCAGTAGATACTATTAAATGACACTTAATGAGATTTTCTTTGGTCAAAAACCTATCCATGTAAACTTTGGATAGCCCTGTCATTGACTTAAGAAGATTTCCCTCTTCCTCTGACATCTCCTCACAAGTAATGTCCGCACGGGGAACCTCCCACCTTGTTCAGATATCCCACTCGGACTTACATCTAACAAAGAAAAACTTGCTCTTCCATCGCTTGATGGAAGAAGGAACTTTCCCTAGAAACTTTCTCCTGTGGAAGCCGAGAAATAATACCAATCGGCATTAGACTCCAAACAAAGGCTAAACAACAAAGGAACTAAATGGACGGCCGGATTTACCCCATAATTCTTAAAACCATGACAAATCATTGAAAATTTCCAAGAGTTCGGAGTTAGCTGCGAAGGACACAAACGATATTCCTCTAGGATCGCCTTAGTAAAATCAAGGTTAGGAAGCCTAAGCCCGCCTAGCAACGCATCCTGGTAAACAGCTATCTCCCCCTCCCTGGGGGCACTCGCCCTCTCCCCTGAACAAGGAACCCTAATCTCGAATAAAGAGAGGTCTATCTCATATCTCTCTGCTAGGTCGTCTACATCCTTCTGCCCTAGAAGGCTTATGAACGTATCCGACCCTCTACCCATTGCCCTAGAGGCGGGGTGAACCCGCGAACCCTGAACTGGAACGCCTCCAAGTTCACCCGGAGTCGCGATAGAAACCGTAGGGTTGGACGGAGAAGGAATCGAGGGCTCATGAGAAGAACTAGAGGAGGAAGAAGCAGCACTAGCCATTACCTTAGGAAAGGAAAAAGACAAGAAAAACGCAGAAAGCTCAAAACCAGGGCTCGCCGGAGAAGAGGAAACCTGAAGGACAAGACGCGATTCAATTTTCGAAGTAACCTTTTTCTGCCTGTACGATTTCGCCTATATACAAAGGCAACGAATCCGTGGCCGTTAGATCTTAGGATCATATTCCGATCAGAACCGTTGAACCAAGGGTCCACAAATCTGGACCGTTCAGATAACCATCATTACACCGCCTCAAGACAGTTCAAAATTCTGTCCACGTCAGCAGTACCAAGCACCGCCTGACACACATGGAAAGCCACGCTCATCACCCATCATGACGTTGACAAACGGGCACGCCGCGCACGTCGCGCCACTATTCCCCTTTAATGCTAATAGTGGAGGGGACACGTGTCATCCTAGGGAGTAATGAGCGTTACGTGGAAGGTAGAGCCGGTACCGTATGAGACAAAACACACACTCCAACATAGGATCGCCAGTAAAGGGCTCATAAAAAGCCAAAGAATTTAGAAGCAAAATGACAAACACCATTTATTCAAGTTACATGGCGAACGCAAACAAAACAAACATAACAAAAATGTATTGTCCGACAGATTAAAGCTAAATATCCGCAGTAATTCGGCCCGAGGATACGCCGAAAAGACTCAGAAGAGACGCACGCACTTCCGCAACCGTCACTGTCCCCCATTATTACTAGGGGAACCGGGTTCGGCACGGGGGCGAAGGTAGGGGCCCACCTCTCTGCGGCAGGAGTCGTCTCCGAACATCTCAACTTCGAAATGCATCCCCCCCCCGCATAAGTGAAAATTAAGAGGTCCCCCGCTTCCACGTCGTGATCGACATGAAAAGCTTCCTACCCTGCGTCGATGCTCATTTCACCTACCCCCTCACAATCAATGTAATAGCCGCCACACACACCGCTCGACTCACCAAGTGAATCACCCCAAATTCTTAGTTCCTATAAATGCTCGTAAAAGAGTCGGGAATTCGTAAGTGTCGGGAACATTGAGAAAAGTAAAAACTTATAAAAAGACAAGCTACCGAGCTATGATACAAAGATATTAAGAGTACAAAAGATTTCGCCCAAACTCGCCATCCATACAAGCCCTTAAATAGGAGAACCTATCGACACTATAGATGAAAATTCTAACAAAAATCTACCTTGATAACAAATAAAGGATAACACAAGAACGCCGGTCGCCTATTAAAACACGCATACTTTAGGACGTAAGTAATCAGACACCTAAGCCTACCACGTAGACATGCCAACTAGAACGATACTTGTTCTCGAACCAAGCTTAAACGTACATTAACTCACCCTCGCCGCATTTTTCGAACAAGTACACTTTGGGGGGGACTAGTGTTAGGGATGTATTTGGTGAAGACAGGTGTCAATGACATAAAGGACCACTTGTTCCTCTGGCAACATGGCAATATCACCCTCTTTGCACAATTCCGTCCGGCAAATAACGTGAGGACTCAATCCTCACAACAAACTGGCCTAATTGTAGCAATCCTCTTATACAGGGCCTGAGGTGGGGAGAGAGAGAGATAAATATCTAACGCCTCCATAGTGAGTAGGCCTTATCCACTTGCTATAGTGGGCAGATATTTATCCTATTTTACCTACGTGGCGTCTACACCCTAGGGGCAGAGATTTTCCTACCCCCTTAGGAGATATTTACCAGATATTTACCTAACTCACCGCCTTACTCCACCGCCTTTCCTGAACCGCCTTTAAGGTGCTATAAAAGGAGAGCGTTTATAGAAGAAAAGGGATCGGGAACAAAACTGATCACACAAAGAACTGCCTAAATCCAAGACTCTTTACCCAAGTTTTCTGACTTAAGCATCGATTTGAATCCCGCAGAGAGAGGCCCAATTCGATCACGCCTTCTCTCCTTTTGCTGTGTTCGCCTATGGATAATTCCGGTCGGAATTTCGTAGGATGTCCTCTCAAGGCCCCTCGCTCAGAAATGTAAGTAAGTATCCACACCAACTCTAAATTTTAACCGTGGGACGAAAGCTGAGGCCAGATCTTGAGGCAATCTGTGAGAGGGCTGGACCAGTTTTTGGCATCAACATATTACATATATCTACTTTTTAAATTATCTTATCATAAAAATTCAGTTATATATCTACACATATCTATAATAATTACATATTTGTAAAAAAAAAATAAAAATATACATAAATACATAATATATATAAAATCTAATATATATATATATATATATATATATACATATGCATAGGAGCTGTTAGGATCATCCGGTTGCACTTGTCTGAAAAGACCCCTATATATATATATATATATATATATATATATATATATATATATAAAATATTTAACACATTGATCTAAGAAGATGTTATAAGATGCACATCACAATACCTTATGTTACGGATATATTTGGTAAGACGCTTGTCATCGACCTAAATGGCCACCTGTCATACACAGGACTATGTCCCTTTGGTCGCGCGGCAATATCACCAAATATCCTAGTATAATTCCGTTCGGCAAAGGCAAATAAAAATGAGGGTTCAAACCCACAAACAAGTCCGTCGGAATTATATCAACCTTCTTGTCCACAAGGTGTGAGGATCTCATAAGGTGCTTATAGCCACCTAGGTTAGAAAATATCTAACGCCTCTACAGTAAGTAGATCTTATCCACTTGCCTCTACAGTAGGCAGATATTTTCTACTTACCTACGTAGCACCTATGCAGTAGGCAGATATTTTCTTACCGCCATAGAAGATATTTACTCACTGCCTTACTCACCGCCTTACTTACCGCCTTACCCACCGCCTTTCCTAAACCGCCTTTAAGCTGCTATAAAAGAAGTGTCCACACCAACTATAAATTTCAACCGTTTATCAAAGACTGAGACCAGATCACGAGGCCACAGTAGCCCAAGAGGGAGGTGGACCAGTTTTTGGCTTGAACAGTTTGGCGCCGTCCGTGGGGACCCTTACAAAAAGCCAAATGATTACTACCAGAAGATCAAAACGAATCCAAGAACAAGGAGCACCTAGTAATCCTGAAGGACCTAGTGAAGTCCGAGGGCATGAGGCGATTCCGTCAGACAATCCACTTGTCTTACCTCCATAAAAAAAATCCTTCCATCCCACCCCTGGAATCCATCCCGGAGTTTTATCTTAACATACAGCAACAATTGGAGCAGTTAGCTCAAGCTGTTCATACTTTGACTCATCCGCCACTTCCTCCCACACGAACTCCACCAAATATGCCAACAACCCCACTAGACAATTCTGAAAGCAGAGGGAGGACAAGGACTCGCACCCATGGAGAAAGAAGGAAGAGAACCGCCTTCTTAGCTAGTTTAGAACCTCCCTCCGTTCGACGTCGAGAGCAAGCTGCCACAAGAACGGAACGGCATACAAGGACAGAACGGACAAGAACAGAACGGAATAGTCTATGTGCTCCTACTGTTGACAGAAGGACACAGAGACAAGATCCCTCTGGAGGAAAACAGAAATCCGAACTGCATGTTCTGAACATATGCACACCCTTTATCAAGGAAATATTGGAGGAGCAAGTTCCTGATAGTTTCCGACCACCTGCTATGATTGCATATGAAGGCAAAACCGACCCGTCTCGTCACTTAAAGTCCTTCCCACGAAGATGCTTGCTTTCTCGAATTACCGACGCCAGATGTGCCGAAGCTTTCCTCGCTACTTTAGAGGGAAAAGCGCAAGACCGGTTTGTCGATCTTCCATCTAACATGATTCCTTCATTTCAAGTTCCGCAGATCGCTTTTAGCTTATTTTGCTAATTACTCAAAACAAAAAGAAAACTCCGCCTACCCTTATGCGCTGCTAAGCAACGAGGGTGAAACACTCCAAGCCTATTTAAACAGCTTTCATAGACGGCCGCCAATGTCATGGACCTTATTCCACGCACGGTCAGAATCTATCATGATGGAGGGTTTGCTAGAATCCCCTTTTCGTTTTTCCCTCACCTTGGATCCGCCAAAAACCATCCCCGCCCTCATGATCCATGCCCAAAAGTATATCAATTCTGACGAAATTTACACGGGCTGGGAAGAGGAGGCTCGACGTGCCTCTGTGGAAATCCAGAAGGGAAAACCCATCAAAATGTCAACAGAAGGCCCGCAGAAATCCGAAAGGTGGGAGGATCGCGCAAGGACCGTAAGGGTGAAAGTAGAGGTCTGGAAACTTCAACACGCCCACAGCGACATATGCTATAACTTAGAGAATCTTCAAAAGAAGGGAAAATTGTTAAATACGACCACCATACCCCACTAAATCAGACCAGAAGCCATATTCTTATGCAAATCCAGGATCAACAACTCTTGACATGGCAAGAACGTGCAAAGAATCCCGAACGGCAAAAGAACAGCAAAAGGTATTGCAAGTTTCATCAAGCAAAAGGGCATGACACAGAAAAATGCACCCATCTGATGAACGCCATAGAAGATGTCGTTAGAAGGGGATAATTGGAGCAGTATATCAATATTGAGGTCCAAGAGGAGCCTGAAACTTCACAGCTTGAAGAAGAAAAAGGGGAGATTGTCGGATTTATTAGTGGTGGTCCTGGGTGTGGTGGTGAAAGTTCCGCCTCTCGAAAAAGCTATGCCCGAATTGTGGGAGTTGCGCAGGAAACAGAAGCACTACAAAGACGGTCCCGGCCTATGGCCCCCATCATATTTTATGATAACGACGTCAGCAGGGTTCGACACCCTCATGACGACGCCTTGGTCATTGCCATCATGGTTTCCAGCTTCCAAATGAAAAGAGTTCTGGTAGACAGTGGAAGTTCAGTGGACATTCTTTTCTAGTAAAATCATCTTAGTGGGATTTTCCGGAGGGGTTGTGCAGCCAAAAGGAATGATCACGTTGCCAGTTACGGTAGGAAACTCACCAAGATCATCAACAGTGACAACAAATTTTCTAGTTGTCCGCTGTGCTTCAAGTTATAATGTGATTTTTGGTAGGCTGACCCTCAACGCCTTGAAAGCAATAATTTCCACTTACCATCTTCTCCTCAAATTTCCGACCGAGAGTGGCAGTGGAGAAGTAAGAGGGGATCAACCCTTGGCACGGCAATGTTATGTTTCCACTCTCAAAGGAAAAGTTCTAAATAAAGGCAAAACAAGGGTTTCGGAAGCCATGTTGATCAACAAAATAGCCGAACAGGAAGATGAAGAACTTCGCCCCACACCAGTTGAAGAATTGCTTACAGTTCCCCTAGACACAACTAGAGTGGAGCGTACTGTGCATATTGGTGCGGATCTGACAATAGCACAACAAGAAAATCTCATGGCAGTACTAAGAACAAATTCTGATTTCTTCGCCTGGTCATTTGAAGACATGCCAGGTGTAAAGCGTGATGTCATTGAACACCGTCTCACCAGATCACCGCTCAAGCCTCACAAACAAAAGGAGGAATTCCTCCCGTAAAGCGCGTAAGGTCGCGTAAGAAGAAGTATCAACCCTTTGAAGGTCGGCTTTATCCGAGAGGTGAACTATCCAGACTGGTTGGCTAACGTGGTTCTAGTAAAAAAGCCGTCCGGAAATGGAGAATGTGCGTGGATTTCACGGACTTAAATAAAGCTTGTCCAAAAGATTCATTCCCTCTACCTTCAATTGATGGTTTGGTTGATTCTACAGCGGGGCATGAGATGCTGAGTTTCTTAGATACCTTTTCAGGCTACAATCAAATCCGAATAGCCAAAGACGATGAAGAAAAAACATCCTTCATCACAAGCAAAGGAACTTATTGCTATAAGGTGATGCCATTCGGCCTAAAGAATGCCGGAGCCACCTTCTAGAGGCTCATAAATACAGTCTTCAAGGAGCAAATTGGCAGAAATATTGAAGCCTATGTGGATGACATCCTGGTGAAGAGCAGAAAAGCCGATGAGCACCTGACGAATTTACAAGAGGCCTTTCAGTCGCTTCGTACTTATAACATGCGCCTAAATCCGAACAAGTGTGCTTTTGGTGTCCGATCAGGGAAATTTCTCGGATTTATATTGACTCAAAGAGGAATAGAAGCAAATCCGGAAAAGGTCAAAGTCATCCTTGATATGGGATCACCTAAAAGCCTTCAAGAGGTACAACAGCTTAATGGACGCCTAGCCGCTCTTGGGAGATTTATCTCTAAAGCCGGAGAGAAAAACCTCCCACTCTTCCAAGCCTTGCGAAAAGCACCAAAAATGGAGTGGACAGAAGAATGTGAGAAGGCCTTTCAGGAGCTTAAAGATTATCTCCAATCGCCTCAATTGCTAGCTAAGACGCAAGTAGGGGAAGAACTCTACATCTACTTGGCCGCTGCTCCTCAAGCGGTCAGTGCAGTTCTTTTAAGAGAAGACAATGGAGTTCAAAAGCCAGTCTATTATACAAGTAAGATCCTTAACGACGCGGAGTCAAGGTATCTACCACTTGAAAAATTGGCTTTCGCTCTTGTCACATCCGCACGTAGATTGAGGCCGTATTTTCAGGCTCACAAAGTAATGGTATTGACAGACCAGCCCTTAAAGCAAGTCCTCCATAAGCCCGAAAATTCCGAATGTCTAGCCAAGTGGGTGATAGAATTAGGTGAGTTTGATCTCACTTATAAGCCTCGAACGGCAATCAAGGCTCAAGTGCTAGCAGATTTTATTGTGGAGTTAACCATTCCTACGGCGAGAGATGAACTCCCGTCACAGGACCTAGAAGAAAGCCCAAGCATCCCATGGTCCTTATATGTTGACGGATCAGCAATGGAAGAAAAGTCTGGAGCCGGCTTCGTCCTTTATTCTCCTTCTAAATAGAAAATTGCGACAGTACTCAAGTTCCAATTCCGAGCGACCAATAATGAAGCCAAATATGAAGCCCTCATCGCAGGATTGCGTTTGGCCCGGGGGCTCGGAATTCAACATCTGCATGTATATTCCGACTCACAGTTAGTCGTGAGCCACACATTGGGCAATTTTGAAGCGATGAAGGAGAACATGATTAAGTACCAGGCAGTGGTGAAAAAGATAGTCCCATGCTTCGATCACTTCCAGATCGAAAAAATCTGTCGAGCGCAAAACGAAGAAGCTGATGCCATATCTAAAAAAGCCACTGCGCCCAACAGAGATGCAGAATCCTCTTTCAACCTACAGTGTCTTCCCACAAAAACTATTGAAGGGTTAGAAGGAGAAGTACAAAGTGCAGCGGAAGAGTCAAGTTGGATTGATCCCATTAGAAACTACCAGCAAGGTGGACCTACACCATCCAACAAGACGGAAGCCAGACGAATTTCTTACAAATCCGCTCAATACACTATCATTGGCGAAAATCTATACAAGAGGTCCTATACGCAACCCTTCTTACGGTGCTTGCGTCCAACAGAAGCCAAGTATATCCTTCAAGAAATCCATGAAGGTATTGGAGGGGGTCATAAAGGAGGCAAAGCCTTGAGTTACAAAGTCCTGCGACAAGGCTATTACTAGCCAACATTAACTCAAGATGCGGTGGCGTTCGCCCGAAAATGTGATGCCTGCCAACGGCATTCCAAAATTCAAAGACAACCACCAACATTGCTCACACCAATTATCAGTCCTCGCCCATTTGTTATCTGGGGAGTTGATCTTCTAGGGCCATTTCCTACTTCGACTCGACAAATGAAGTTTTTGATAGTGGCTATCGATTACTTCACCAAATCGGTAGAAGTTGAGCCCTTAGCCAAGATCACAGAGAAAGCCTATTAGGGATTCTTGTGGCGAACAGTTATCTCTCGATTCGAAATTCCGGTCGCCTTCATTTCCTATAATGGGCGACAATTTGACAACAGGGCCTTCAAAGGTTTTTGTTCCGAGCTCTGAATTGAATCCAGGTTAACTTCCGTAACACATCCTCAAGCCAATGGCCAAGTAGAAGTGACAAATCGCACCTTGCTTCAAGCTCTCAAAACCCGGGTCTCCAAAAATGTAATTAACTGGGTTGAAGAAATTCGAAAGACTTTGGGCTTATAAGACAACCACAAGAACCCCCACATGAGAAACTCCGCTCTCTTACTTATGGGGTAGAAGCTATCATCTCTCGCAGTAAATAGGAATGCCTACCCATGCATACACAACAAACTTTCTCATCAGAAGAAAATGAGAAGAATCTCCGAGCGGAACTCGACTTACTTGAGGAGCGAAGAGAAGCTGCGGAAACAAAGGCAGCCATCTATCGCCAAAGAGTAAAAAGGTTCTATAACACAAGGGTGAAAAGAGTCTTCTTCCAAATCGGTGATCTGGTCTTAAGAGAAAATGAGTTTAAGGGAAACAAAAGCCGAACGGGGAAGCTATCTTCTAATTGGGAAGGCCCTTACGTCATACAGAGAATTGTCCGAGCGGGCACCTATTATCTGGTGAATATGGAAGGAAAAACCCTCAAGCGTCCATTTCATGTTGAACATTTGCGACGCTACTATCAGTAAATCCTGTAGTTGTCTCTTAAATGTTTTATGAAATAAAGCTTAAGTCTTTCCCAAATGAAAATGAGGTGAAAATCCTATTCTACAAAAATGAGGTGAAAATCCCATTCTACAAAAATGAGGTGAAAATCCCATTCCTAAAAGATGAGTCGGAATTATCCTACAAGGATAAACGATAATTCTCATCCAGATATAAGGGACAAAAATCCAGATCGAAATATGAGGCAACAATCTCATCTACAAAGTCAAGGATCTTACTGAACAAATCAGAGTCCCATGATTGGACTAAGACGAGAAGAAACTGCCATGAAGTTTAATTTACGAGCCAAATGAAGAAAGAAAGGCTTTGCGAAAGACGTCTTAAAATGGTTAACACCATCACTCGGAAATAAATCTTCACCAAAGTAAAGGTTAGTTTTTCATTCATGTAAATGGAAATTACATTCCAAGATGACTAAGTGTTTACAAAACATATCATAAAAACTCCTAAGAACCATAGCCTTCTGGGCGGTCAGTTTCTTCTGGAGGAGTTTGAGTGGGAGGTTCAGAAGGGGCTGGAGCAGGAGCCTCTGGAGTCTTTATAATCTGTAGCTCTTTTAGCTCAGAAATTTCTTCAAGACTCCAAAGAAGCCCCATAGACAAAACTCCCGTAGGAGAAACATGGTGGCCCACCTGCTGCACTACAGAATAAATGCGGGTGGCCCCTTCTTTTGCTTTCGCCCTAAGCCGAGCGACCTCCTTCTCTAGCTTATCCACTCGTTCTATTAAATCTTTGAGTTCTTAAGTAGTCTAATTTAGGAGTTTTTAATCAGGAAGGTAAGACTTCATTAAGTGTGTCACGCTCCCCTATCTCTCCTCCAACTCACCTTTGCAATCAAGGTAGCTCAAGAACCTTCATTTTTAAATTCCATCGGGTTTCCAAGGCCAGCCATCTTGAGCGGATTTAAGTTCCTTCTTCAAACCGCTAGAGTCATCCTCAGAACTTTTTGATGTTCTCCTCGCCAGTATGAAGAGAGCCCTCGAATTAGCCACCTTGACCGCTAAGTCATCTTTCTCTTTTCCATAGCGTTAATCACCGGAGCCGCTAGGCTTTATCCCTCTCGAGCATGGATAATAAATAGTCGCTTCCCTTTCCCTTTTCCTCCAAGGCCGCCACCTTAGATCTCAACCGGGCAATAATCGCCTCTACTCGCTTCCATCTTTGCCAAATCTTCGACAAAGATTGCCGACTTGGCCCCGCCCCATTGAGCAGTCTACAAAGTAATAAATGAGTTAAAAATAATAACGCCAAATTAGGAAGTAGAAATATAAGCAGCATGGCCGAGCGAAAAAGTTGGTAAGTGGCCTCTTCCCTCCCAGCCCTTCGGAGTTTCGCGGAGAGCTGTTCGGGCCTCATGGCCATCAAAACATCCTTTACAGACTTGGCATCTCGAAAAGGAATATCCTCGGAAGATAATTCCTTTCGCTGAGTTGCCAGCTTCTTCAAGGCTAAGTCCGCCACCCTCAGTTTATCCAAGAGGGCCGCCTCTCCTGCCTCCGCCTATAAAATAAGCCTCAAGTTAGAAGCTCTTAGTAAAACCATAGATACCCTTAAGAAGTAGATTCTTACCTCCATAAGGAGGATATCCTCTGGCCGACTAGAAGAAGGACCCTCTGAAATCGGTGATAAAGCCGGGCGGACCTCCTCCGAAAGGACCTCTTCCCCGAGGCTTAATTCGCCTTTTACTTGTAATTCCGGGACCACGCGCCCCTCGAATTCTTTCTCTTGGTCCTCCTCTCCGCTAAGACTCAGCAATGGGTCGCCTTTTCTTGGAAAAGTCGACCTCTTTCCTCTTCCTCTTCCTCTTCTCCTCCTTGGAAGTGTCAAGACTTTGCTAGATGCTACTTCCTTCTTCTTCAAGCAAGACAAGGTAAGGGCGGATGAACCTCACCTTCGAAAGAGGCCAAAAGGCCCTTAACGTAGCTCAAATCTTCATCCCCCATCGGATTTCCTGCAAGAATAAATTTCGAAGCAAGTTAGACATTACGATTCAAGATTAAACTGAGTTAGATGCACGAATAAGTCCTACCAACGGCTACTATTAAACGACATTTAACGAGGTTTTCCTTGGTCAAGAAGTCATCCATATAAACTTTAGATAGCCCCGTCGTTGACTTAAGAAGAACTTCCTCTTCTTGTGTCATCTCCTCACAAGCAATGTCCGTTCGGAGATCCTCCACTTGGTCCCGACATCCCACTCGGACTTACTTTTAACAAAGAAAAACTTACTCTTTCATCGCTTAATGGAAGAGGGGACTTTCCCTATAAACTTTCTCCCGGAAGAGCCGAGAAATAATACCAGTCGGCATTAGACTCTAAACATAGACTGAACAGCATACAAAACCAACGGACGCTCGGATTTACTCCGTAGTTCTTAAAAACAATAACAAAACCGTTCAACAACCTCCAAGAATTCGGAGTTAGTTGTGAAGGACACAAGTGCTATTCCTCCAAAATCGCTTTAGCAAAATCAGAAAAAGGAATTCTAAGGCCACCCGATAGTGCATCTTGATAGATGGCTATCTCCCCCTCCCTTGGAGAGCTCGCCCTCTCCCCAGAACAAGGAACCCTAACCTCAAACAGAGAAAGGTCTATCTCATACCTCTCTACCAAACTATCGACATCCTTCTGCCCCAGGAGGCTTATGAAGGTGCTGCACTCTCTACCCATAGCCCTAGAAGCGGGATGAACTACAACCCCTCGGACTGAATGTCCCTAGACTCGCCCTGAGTCGCAAATGCAGACCATGAGTTCAGGCTGAGAAGGGATCGAAAGGGGAGGGGGGGAGCAACAAGTTCATGAGATTCATGAGAAGAACCAGAAGAAGAAGACGCACTAGCCATACCTTAGAAGAAAAAAAAAGATGAAAAAACGCAAGAACTTTAGAACAGGGTTCGCCGGAGAAGAAGAGATTATGGGAAGAAGACGCAACTTAGCTTTTGAGATAAAACCCTTTTCACCTGTACCTTCGCTTCTATATAAAGGAGATGAACTCCTGGCCGTTAGATCCCAAAGCTGCATCCAGATCGAGCCATTAAACCAAAGGACCCCAAATCTGGACCGTTCAAATAACCATCATGGCTTCTCTTTAAGAAATTCAAAATTCTATCCATCGCCAAGACACCAAACGCCGCCTGACACACATAGTTAGCCGCGCCCATCATGCTGTTGACAAATCGCACGCCACGCACGTCGTGCCATCTTCTCCCTTTAAATGCGACACAGTGTGAGAGACACGTGTCTCTCTGGGGAGTAATGACCACTATACCATAGAACCAACACCATAAAAAACAAATACACACACCCCAACATAGGATCACCAGCGATCATTCTTCTTGAAGAAATCAAAGACTTTCCGAACAAAAGGATAAACTTTATTTCAGGGTATAATGATAGTGGTATAAAAAAAAATAACAAAACAACAACATGACAAGCCCTACATAAACATGTTTTCCGTTCGGAATTTCCTAATTAACAATCCACGGATCCATCCGAGGACCTGCTCGGATAAGATTCAGACGAGACGCACGGACTTCCACAGCCGTCACTATCCTCATTGTCACTAGGAAACCCCTAAGACAAAGACGCTGGGCTAAGATGGGGCCCCACTTCTCTACGCATGTGAGTTTCTTCCTAACATTTCAACTTCAAAGCTGCATACACCCCAGATAAGTGATAATTAAAAGATCCCCAAAATTTCTATATCATGATCAACGTGGAAGGTCTCCCCACCCTTCCTCAATACTTATCTCACCTACACCCTCACATAAGCGTATGAGGGCCATACACAGCCATTTGGACTTACCAAATGGATAACCCCTGTCCTTAAGTCCGCCATATGTTCATAAAAGGAACTTGGGATGCGCAGATGACGAGAACACTGAGTGAAAGTGAAAAATTTGTAGAAAGACAAGCGCTGAGCCATTATGCAAAACTGCAAAGATCTTTGAATAAAACACTACCCTTACAAGCTCCTTAAATAGAAAAAACTTAGTGACACCATGTTTAAAAATTACCGAGAAAAAATCTACCTCGATTAAAATAACGACACAGTAAACGTCGGTCACCTATTAAAAGCACATGTACCTTAGACAAAGTCTACACCTACATAGACATGCCAACTAAGAAAGATACTTGTTCTCGAACCAAGCGAGAAGTGCGGTTAACTCACCCCTTGCTCAGATTTTTCGAACAAGTACACTTTGGAGGGGACTAGTGTTACGGATATATTTGGTAAGACGCATGTCATCGACCTAAATGGCCACCTGTTAAACACAGGACTATGTCCCTTTGGCCGCGCGGCAATATCACCAAATATCCTAGTATAATTCCGTTCGGCAAAGGCAAATAAAAATGAGGGGTCAAAACCACAAACAAGTCCGTCGGAATTATATCAACCTTCTTATCCACAAGGCGTGAGGATCTCATAAGGTGCTTATAGCCACTTAGGTTAGAAAATATCTAACGCCTCTACAGTAAGTAGATCTTATCCACTTGCCTCTACAGTAGGCAGATATTTTCTACTTACCTACGTAGCACCTACGCAGTAGGCAGATATTTTCTTACCGCCTTAGAAGATATTTACTCACCGCCTTACTTACCGCCTTTACTTTACCCAATCAGCTTCTTCCTAAACCGCCTTTAAGTTGCTATAAAAGAAAGGCAATGATAGAAAGAGAAGGACAAGAAAAATCATTACACAAAGAGCTAACTTACGCTTAAGACTTCCTTCTCTCAAGCTTTCTCGACTTAAGCATCGGAGTTAAATCAGGTAGAAAGGCCCAATTCCGACGCTTCCCTTCTCCTTTTCACGGATTCATCCCAAAGCAAAGAGTTGATAATTCCGATCAAGAAGAGTTGATAATTCCCATCGGAATTCCAAAGCGTTCCCTGCGTTCCTTGTTCAGAAATTGAAGTAAGTGTCCATACCAACTATAAATTTCAACCGTTTGTCAAAGACTGAGACCAGATCACGAGGCCACAGTAGCCAAAGCGGGAGGTGGACCAGTTTTTGCCATCAACACCTTATTATATAAAGAAATACAAAATAAGAATATCAACATGACAGTCTCTCCTCAAGTCATATCAGATGGTGAGTGGACGACTTGGTCAGAAGACTGGCGGCTCTCTAACATCTTCTACATTTTCTAGTAAAACTGTTACTACATCTCCTGAAGTCGTCCCTCTAACTCAACTCTGACTGATGCTCAAATCTCCATCTCTCGCCGCTGCATACTCTAATCAACCATCTCATTAACCCTTTGCTCTATAGATGAGATAACATCTTCCACCTGCTGGCTGACATCTCTAGCATTATCTATGTTTGATGCATGCCATACTAATGAGGATGCATCATCACAGTATTAGATGGCCTGTGATCCTAAACCAAAGATCCGCTTTTTCTTTTTCCCACCTGCGGCCTCATAATATAGGCTATTTTTCGTCCATTCCCCCCTCCCCGCGAACTATTTCTCTCCTCCACCAAAGCAACACATCGATCATAAGAAAGATTGTAATAATTCAATTAATATGGTGTTAATGTGCACTATAAACGTGAGACAAACTAATTACAACATGTTATTTTGAATATTAATGTCACGCCTGGACCCATATCATAAGCCTCGGGCACGCGGAGCAAACCGCCTGCATCAAGTAGAGTATGACCCCACTCGAATACAAGGTATCTGTAAATCATAGCAAATAACAAAAAATAACAAAATATCTCAAATAATATAAGCAAATAACATCAGAGTCACAACGGAAAAGAAATCAGAGTCCAAATACCCTACAATAGTCTAGGCCCTATAAGGGGTCCTATATTCAATGTCTCACACACAAAGGAAATAAATGAAGTCCCTAACTCAGAAGCTAGCCCCCCCTCAAGACGACTCCTAAGTCTGAGTCACCAACTCCTCAGGATCTGAAAACGAGAAGGGAAACAAGTGGGTGAGCTTTCAAAAGGAAAGCCAAGTAAGTTCCCCATAGGGATCACAGATAAAGCAATTTCATCACTGCATGATATAAAAGATAAGTCATAATATGAATCTAATCAAGAATCATCAATCCAAACAAATGGGACCACGATCACACAATCAAACTCCTAGGAGTCTACCTCAACAATAACAACGATAGCGACCAGTATCCAACAAAGAGCCCTTAGGCTCGGAAAAGAGTTCCAAAAGAAGCTCAAAGAAACAATCCCTGCTTAGTAACAACAAAGATCATCCGAAATCGACTCCTCCAAATGCATTTAATTCTTAGGTCGTATGTCAGTAGTGCTACTTCTCATAATGCGTTTCCATTACCTGGTCAACGAATCATCCCCACCAACTTGCAGGACAACCAGAGTATCATCCCTCAAGCATCGAAAGCCAGAATGTCACGGTGTCCCGTCCTTGAACATTCCCTAACGAAGCCCCCATGCTCCACTGATCCGGGCGAAAGAATAACTCATAACAAGAGATTCCAACATCCCAGAAATCAACATACATGCTCAAACTGGAATCCAACCAATTAAGGAAACGAATATGCATGTATATCATCAATAGACAACTATCAAAGAGAATATAATAGCAAGTACTCAAAATAGGGTAAACGCAAGTCCAATAAACACTCCGTAGAGTAGATACGAGGTAGAAGTAACTTACACAAGTATCAACAATTATTCAATGATAGGGGTACTAGACAGAAGTACTTACTTCTGTCAAAGATGTCTGGAATCATGCAAGACTCCCTTCGGGTGTAAATCTACAGTCTACGCCGGTATCTGGTAATAGAGTCCATGTAAGCAACGAGAATTGTTCATAAACTATAGATGCACATGAATGGTCCACTATTGGGCGTTTATGGGCCTTTACTTGTATTTCATGTCAGTTCTTTATTAGATGCCTAAATCCCAACCATTGCAAAAAGTTGTTGTGTCCTAGTGGTTAAGGTCTACTAGTTTTGTAGTGGGGGTGTTGGGTTCTAGTCCCCTCTCCTACCATTTCTTTCTTTTTTTTTTTTTACTAACCTAGTTCAGAGATTTGGTTATGGCCAAAGTCCATTAATTGATTAATCCGACCCACCCTAACCTTATTTAACCATAATTAGTTAATCATATCCATTTAATTTATTCAGACTCAACCCCCCAACCAATTAACATATAGGTTCCTATTTAATCCCTTTAATTTACATTGAGTTCGTTTATAACTTACTAAGCCCAGCCAGTTTGCTTTACATTGAGTCTATTATAATTGACTAACATAACTAGTTAACTTTTAATAACTCATACTCAGCAATTAATCCAGTTAACTTGATCAACTAAGCTCAACTTAATCTATCATTTGGAGCCTCTGTTGATACAAGTATGGTTATCACAAGATCAATTCATGCCATTACCAGTCTCTCCTTCTTGATGTAAATGCACCTATATAACTATACTGTAGAGAATACCTCCAACAGAACCCAAGTAGAGCATCTACAGACTATCTCTTCAGGACTAACCATGAACTCTTAACTTATTTTCAGTTGCTAAGGAGAAACCCAAATTTTATCATTCATGCTTTTAAGCAACAAAGATCAAAAGATTTGACCCATAATAACCTTGTGAACTCCCTCACTATTACAGTCCATTCCTAAACAATTGAAGGCATCTTGTATCATCCTTGGATTTACATCCTAACTTAACAATGCAATACCTCTTCATTGATTATCATCATCTTTAACCTTTCATTATTAGCCTTATGCATGCATATCATCAACGCCGGTCACCATGAACCCATTAAACTATTATTAAACTCATAATCAATAGCAAACTATGCAAGTTAAGCCTTAGCCATAGACTGAAACCAATTTTCATGAATCTCAACTTAGGCACACATAATCCCTAACTTTATCACATGTATGCAGGGTTGCACTTAGGCAACAAAGAGTGTAGGTTTACCGGATGGTGGTTGTTCCTGGTACGCTTAAGATGGACTCTGATGGTAGTCATTGTTCTCCCCGTCCGGTTTCCGTCCCCTATCAACCGATCTCCAAGTTTAAGCATGCCTCAATACAATCAGTATTCCTCAAGAGGGAGACGTTGGTTCTAAGAGAGGCAAGAAGTGCTTACCAAGTTTGCAGCAACGCCTTGTAACTCTGTCGATGTTAGGGGGGACACCACTCCCTTCTTCTTTTGCCTCTCACAAAGATGAAGAACTCGACCGACGCTTGGAAGGATTCTATTAGGGTTTCAGAGACGTAATACTCTTATAGGAGTCTGAAGTCAAGGTGAGGCAGGATAACGATCCCCTTGATCGCATGAGTGTTTGAAAACTTGTCATCCTTGGCTGGCTTATGATCGCGGAGAGGATACGCTCGCACAGCAGCGCGCACAATTCACTGGCAGAGGGGAGGGTACTGTTGTGTCTCGCGATTGTTCTCTAATCTAATGGGTGGCTAAGATCGTTACATGGGATCAAACGATTGTCGTTACATCTATTTGCCTTAGATCTATATTACACTTGGATGGGCGGCCATATTTGCTCGATGATTAACTACTGGATGAGAAATCTTTGCCACGAACTTAATCGACAGGCTAAGATGGACGATTTACCACTGCCCGTACGCTCGGGTCATGTATAGACTCATCTCAGCAGTTTAAGAATAGACGGTTGGATCTCTATTTGATTGCCTCGAACTTACTCTCTATTTTAGATCATTTAATCATGGTTGCCGGTTTCTTTTAAATGACTCTTGTATGAGTTTCATCGTGGCTTTTGTGAATAAGTCCCCACTTTTCCAATTAGCTATATGCAGGTCCTTCCATTAGATAGAGAGACAAATTCCTCTTAAGTCCTCATCCTTCTAGAAATTCTTAAAAGGTCCCCTCGGTACCCAATTAATCCTAATTAGGGCATTAACTAGTTTAATCCCTCCTTGCAAATCAAACCCTAGTTTGGGGATCTCCTTTAATTAATAAGTCAATTTAAAGAGAAACTAGAAATCATTTATTTCAAATAAAATCTCGGATTTTACAATTCTCCCTCTTACAAGAATTTCGTCCCCGAAATTTACAATTGCTCCCAAAACCTTATCTAGTAATGAAAAATTTTGGTTAATGCTTCTTCATGTCTTCTTCGCGTTCCCATGTTGCTTCTCGATCAGAGTGGTTGTTCCATCGCACCTTGACAAAAGGGATAGCCCGGTTTCTCAACTACAACTCCTTGTTGTCTAAGATCCCCACCGGGCGTTCCCATAAGACATGTCCTCCTGGACCTCCATCGGAATCTGGGAAACATGTGAGATGGATCGAGGATGCATTTCTTCAACATAGAAATGTGAAACACATCATGGACCTGTGCTAGGTCCGGGAGTAGAGCCAATCTATAAGCCATAGCTTCTACCCGCTCCAAAATCTTGAAGGGTCCAAATGTAGCGTGGAGTAAGCTTCCCACACTTCCCAAATCTCACAACTCCCTTATAGGTGACACCTTCAAGAACATCAAGGCCACCAACTTGAAACTCTAGCTCAGAACAACACAGATCAGCATAACTCTTCTGTTGGCTCTGAGCGATCTTCAACCTCTCTCTGATCATCCGGACCTGCTCCTCAATTTTATGGATGAAATCTGGCTCCTCAAGATTCCTCTCACCCACATTTCCCCAACATATCAGGGTTCGACACTTTCTTCCATAAAGTGCCTCATACGGTGCCATTTGTATGCTCGCTTGATAACTGTTGTTGTAGGCGAACTCTACTAGACTCAGGTATTTGTCCTACGAGCCTGTGAAGTCTAAGGCACATGCCCTCAACATATCCTCCAAAATCTTAATGGTCCTCTCTGACTATCCATCAGTCTCAGGATGAAAGACCGTACTAAATGCCAGATAAGTGCCCAAAGCAGTGTACAAGCTCTCCTAGAATCTCAAGATAAACCTGGTGTCACGATCAGAGGTCATCGATACCGGTACTCCATGAAGTTTGACAATCTCAACAATATATAACTATGCCAACTGCTCCAATGTGACACCCGTCCTCAAAGGTATAAAATGTGCCTAATTAGTCAGATGATCTACTATAACTCAAACTGACTCATGTCCCTTCTGGGTCCGAGGTTGCCCCGTCACAAAATCCATGTTAATATGTTCTTATTTCCACTCTGGAATTGGTAAGGGTTGAAACTTCCAAGTTTGCCTCTAATGCTCTGCCTTTACCAATTGACAAGTAAGGCATTGTACCACAAACTCAGCGACCTCCCGTTTCATGTCTTTCCACACGAAGCGGTATTTCAATCCTCTGTACATCTTGGTGCCTCCTGGATGGATCACATAGCTCGAGTAGTGGGCTTCTTCTAGAATCTCCTTCTTCAACTCTAGGATGTTGGCACACAAACTTGTTCATTATATTTGAGTGTGCCATCCTCATAAATCCAAAACCGTGTCGATACACCTTGGTCAATCTTACCCCTGATATCCTCTAGATATGGGTCCTGCACTTGCAAGTCTTAGATCCTCCCCAACACCAAGGGTTGTATGTACAAACTGGCAAGCTCACAATCATATCATGTAATATGACCTCTAGTTCCAATCTCCTCATATCCTCCAATAAGGACCTCCGAGAAGTCAACAATGTGGCATAATCAGTAGTTGGATTTCCTCGCCATCAGCATTCTGCCACTACGTTAGCCTTGCCCTGCTAGTAATGGATGCTCAACTCATAGTCCTTGATCAATTCCAACCATCAGCGTTGCCTCATGTTCAGCTCCTTTTGAGTGAAGATATACTTGAGACTCCTATGGTCGGTGTATATCTCACATGGTACACCATAGAGGAAATATTAATGTCGCTAGATCTTCAGCCCTTGTTTGGTTCAAAGGGAGAATTTGGAGGGGAGGGGTGAGGGGAGTTTGGAGCTTTGAAAAATTTTATGCTTGATCTCAAATTAGTGAGGAGGAGGAATCTTTTTTTTTAGTTGTGAGTAGGAATGAGAATGAGCGTCAGAATGCCAGATTTCACAAATTTGCCTTTTAGTATGAAATAGATAATGGTAATGTGTGGTTGTGAGAAGGAGTGAGGAAAAGTGTAATGTGTATTATAACTATTAATTTAATACTACTTAATATAATTATATTAAATCTATAAATTACATTAATTTAAATATAATTAATATTAAATATTAAACAAATATAAATCTTATTACTATTAATTATATTAGTATAAAGCTAGTATTAAAATAATTAATATCAATTATATTAAAGTTATTAATTATATTATTTTATGTAAAATTAATAGTAATTATTAAACCGAACAAATCATATGGAAAACATTATACATATCAATTAAAGAATCAAATCCACAAATCCAAGTTCGAATTGAAAAGAAAAACCTTCTCTAAAACTGGCGACGTCTCAAAGAGGAACGACCTCGCTTTCACTCGAAGACGTATGGTTCCATCTGTGCATGATGATGATCGTGGATGAAAGAGGATGCACTAAGGATGCTTGAAGAAAAGCCACAAGAGTAGGGAGTTGGGGATCCGAACCTTCAACTGGAGAACCAGCTTCTGAATAAGAGAGAGGGGAGAAGGAGACGCGAAAAGCTATTTCGTTGGAGCGACCTTCGCAGCCATGGCCATCTGGGTTTGAACTTCCGAGGGTTAGATCAGACTTTTAATATGAGCCGAAGGGTAACTGGAGAGCAAGAATGAGGGTCTCGTGCGCGTCTTTCAGTGCCCTCTAACATACCTTGCTCCTTGGGTTTACCTTAGCCCCCAAATAAAGCCAAAACCCCTCAAAAAATAGGCTCCAATCCTACACCAACACCCAAGGTGTAAAACAAGGCAAAAGACCTTAGGCTAGACCCCAAGGTCTCTTAGATATTACTGGATCTTACGGGTAAATTCTGAGAGACTTTGGATTTGTAGCCCAAGGCAACTTGCCTTGGGGTGCAAACCCATGCAAATGGGGTGCAAGGGTGGGGTTTTGGATTTTATAATGTAGGTGTAGGGTAGGGCAAGGCTAGTGCATCATAAGGCATCATAGAGGGCTCCGGTCTTACGGATCATCATATTGTGATGAAATATTGATATCTACCCCTTGGAAATATTTATTATTTTTATATATATACTTTAAAAAATTTTAATTTTTATGATAAAAAAACCAACTGATTTTTTGTTTTTGAAAATATAATTTGCATAATTGGAGCCGAAATATATTTTGGAATAAATTAGGGTTGAGTTTTTTGAAATTTAAATTTATTTTGAAGTGAAAGTTCTAAAAATATAATCTATAGTCAGTGGCGAAGTTATTATTAGGTGTCAGTACCCCCTTCCCAGGATTTTTGAATTTATATATATATATATATATATATTGGAGGCTATCTTATATAAAATATAATATATTTATATAAATAATTAAATCAAATATACTCACATTCTCACTTTCTCTTTCTCTTTAGTCCCAAACTCCCAATTCTCTCTCCCTTATTTATGGTTTTAACTATTTTTATTTATTTTTATCTTTTCTCTTATCCTTATAACCATAATCACTTAATCTTCCAAAAGAGAGTTTCTCAATGACCAAGAGAAATAAAAAGTAAGTTATTCATCTTTATATATGTTTAATTTTTATTTTATCTAGTTAAAATTATTATTTCAAATACAATAAATTTAAATAAATATTTGAGTTTAAGTTTCATATTTTGATAATTGTTAATGAAAATAATTATATTTTGTTATGATATGTGGATTTTAGAAGTTTTAATTGAATTTATTTATAATTAGTAATATAAGTTTTGATTGTAAATACATACGTACTAAGTGTTTGATAAAATGAGACAATTAATTTATTAAACCAAATATAAGTTGTATGAAAGAATTTACTTGCTATGACCACTATAAAATGAGTATTTTCTGTAATGCATTTTGTGAACACCAAGTTGTGTAATCGTATTAGGGAGTAATGGTTGAATGACAATTTAGTTATTTATATTGAGAAATTTTTTTTATAATATTCATAATAAAGTTATTTTGTGACGTTTTCCAATCATGAAAACTCGTCGTGGAACCTGTAATTTTTTTATTAAGTTTAATATTTTAATAATATGTTTTGTGTTGTTAATTTTATTGAAAATTTATATGGTGCCCCCTGTAAAATCCAAGAAATTTTAAGAGATAAATTTGTTGAAATTCTCTTTAAAAATTATTTATTAATTAAATAAATTCCCCCAAAATAATAAAAAGAGGATTTAATAAAATAAAAAAATTAAGTTAAAGAGGTTTAAACACTAATTAGGGTTTATGGGGGACCAGAGGGGCTGATTTGTAATTTAGAAGGTCTTAAGGACTAAAAGGTAATTCTCCCTCTCTCGTGGACGGACTTAAATGTGACCTAAAAACATTCCGGGGACCTCTTGCAAATTTTACGTAAGAAAACTCTATTAGTAGAGGATGAACGGCTGAGATTAGATCATCTCGCATCAGGCTTGATCGCAGGCATCAGAATGGTTGTCTTGGAGCCACGCATGCAGCATTGTGTCAATCCATCCCATCACGTTCTCGCATAATGCAGGCAAGAGAGATAGATAATTTGGAGATGGCCTCATGGTGCAGGTAACAGTGAGCCGTCCATCTCGTGGTCACCTATAGCTCAAGGCAAAGGTTTGGGATCCGACCGTCGATTTTCAGACCATCTCGACGGTTGATCTCAGTGGGTGCTGGATACAAGGATTTAAGATAAATCTAAGCCGTTGATTGTGATCGAATGATCACAGCCTTTCATCGACTGGGTGATGATCTCGAGGCATCACCTGTCTCTTCCCCTGCCAAAAACGCCTCGCTGAGAACTGCCGGGCTACCTCACCCGCTACGCTGCTGAGACCGCTTCTACCGCTTAACGGCGTAGGCTTTTCGTGGTAATCGCTTTTTCGTCTGGTTCCAGGTAGCCTATAAAAGGAGAGGGGCGCGACTCGGGTTGATGCACCGAGCGAAGAGAACTAAGAAGCACTGAGAGCTTCTTCCCCAGCACCGGTGAACTGTCAGTAGGGAGCTCGATCACTTCCAGCGTGCTTCCGAGCTCGTAGTTCTTCGGTGGTGAGCGCAGGAAGAAGAGGAGGCTGAGTGAGGGAGAGAGACTGCTACTCGTCCACAGCTGATCAAGTTCGCCGGAAAGACAGAGAGCTCCGCCCGACGCCGGAAAGCTCCCTGTGGGTGCTGTTTATCGTTTGCAACCTTCTCGGTAAGACTCCTTTCCCCTCTTTAGGCTTTATAGAAATCATGCATGCATGGTGACGTCGGTTCGAGCTCGGCCGAGACAGCGGGACTCCAGCAGTGGGAGAGCGGCCGTCGAAGGTGTGCGTGCTTTCCGGTGAGGCCTCGGTCGCGAAATAGAGGACGAAGACAGAGAGAGAGGGTGAGAGTTTAAAAAAAACATAAATTAATTAAAAGTTTTAATTAAAACAGAAACTTAGGGAGTGTGACAGTTAATTACTTAATTGTTTTGTATAGCTAGAATAACTATAAGAGACTTTAATAGTGTAACAATCAATTAATTAATTTGGTATAGTTACAAAAAAAAACTTTATGGAACTATAAGAGAGTGACATATTCAGTTTTATTAATTAACTAGATTAATTAAAATGATTATGTGGGAACATTAAAAGTGTGACAAATTATTAGAATAATTGATTATTGAATTATTATGCGTGTGACAAGTTAATTAGTCTAGGGTATCTAAGATAAAGCATGGACCGATTAAAATGGAAATTTAGTCCATTGTTTGAAAGGCCCAATGGACTGGGCTTAAATAACAAATAAACTAAGGATTTGTTATTATATGATAATAATGGCATAATAGGGTCATAGATGCCAAGTGACTAAAATGCCCTTCCTTAGTTACAAAAGACTAAGGTAAAGCTAAGTTGTTCTATTGGGCTTAACAAGTGGGCCAACCAGAATAAAATGACAACAAATGACCAAGTAGGGTTCAGACCTGACAAGTGAACGTAGAGTTGACTAGGCTTGACCAAGTTGAGTCTAGGGTCAACTAAGGGACATGGAAACATAGGATAAGGATTCATGACCGGAGAGATGGTCTTTAGGACCCGTTAGTGGGCCTAAGCCCAACAAGAACGTTAAGCATGCATGTACAACTAGAGAAATAGGGGCTTATTGGAATCTTGATTTTAATAGGACCTCTCAGATGCCATACTCTCTGGGAGTTGTAGGCACTCAAGAGGAAGCTAGAAGGACATCTAGTTTCAACAAACAAGAGGTAAGTACACTTGCCTTGTTCCTACCTCGCTTCGGCTTTATTTGGACTTGATATTACTCTTACTTCATTGATGACATACATGCATCCTCGCTTCATTTCTAGATTCCTCGCTGAGTATGTATGATTTGTTTACGGGATGTTGGTATCCCTATTTGTTGTGGCTCCACCGCCTGCACTCTGGAGCTGGGGTCTCGATAGGGGAATGTTCAGTGGACAGACCCCTCGCCTTTCTCACCGCCTTTGACAGAGAGGCGTATTCTCTGGTGGTCTTACCTCTGCCGGGCATGGTACACCCACCTTGTTAACATCGCATGAGAGGTAGTTCTACCGACTTGCGCATCGGAGGGTCGAATCCACCGTAAGGTCTTGCTTACAACAAGTAGCTGGACATACTGGCTAGGAGTGATCCTTGAGTTTTCTTGAAACTCATCACAGGGGCTCGAGGGCTTCTGTTGTTAAGGGTCATACCTTTGGATTGTTGCTGGTAGATCCCTAGGGTTGTGATTTTATTGGGTTTGTGACCTCATTATTTGACATATTGTTTTCTTATTTCTTTGTCACCCCGCAGGGGTACTTACTGGGCTTTCCATTCGAAAGCTCATGTGTTTTGTTCTTTCTCTCTTTTCAGATTCCGAGGTTTAGGGGGTGGAGCTTGAGGAGAGGTCACTAGGAGATCCCAGGTCTGTGAGTCTCCTTCATCTTTTATTTTGTGAGCTTTACTTTGTGTAGGACCCGTATAGGGACCAGACTATGTATAGGGCCTATGGACCCTGATGACTCTATGTTCCATTGAACTTGAGTATATTTTTATTGTGGATTGTTATCTGCTTATCACATTTAGGCCTTGTATTTGAATTGAGCTTGTCTCTGCTTGAGTATGGCCGGTCTGTTGACGTGCCCGAGGTCCCTGGATCCGGCCTGGGGCTGGCTGCATTAAAGTGGTAATGTAGAGAGTTCTCTAGATGGAGCAGATAGCAGAACCCTAGATGCCCTTAGCCCGTTGCATAGACTGAGTGTGGGTCTGGGGTAGAATAGTTAGAGGTACGTTAGATTGACGCCTGGTCTTATCTGCAGGATGTCGAGACCTTCGTACCGTACGAATTCATCCGATGACGAGGTGGAGTCCGTTCGTGAGAACACTCCACCACCCCGCACACTTCGCCCGAGCCTGCAGAGGTCCTTGCGGAGATGAGGAGGATGGTTGAAGCTACCAATTGAAAGATTGACAGCTTCGCACTACCTGCTACTACGCCGGTTCGTGGACTTAGAGATTAGGTAGCTATGCAGAGGCTGCCAACGTAACGCGGGACCGAGGGTTCCAATCGCTACAAGAGATAGTGAGCCCGGTATTCACTCGACGCGGTGTGTCGAGCTTGTGATTACCGGCCGGAGATTGGGGTACAAAATTTTAGGGATAGAGCCGCTGGGTCCGCCTCCTACCTTCTCGTGATTGCTCAGCGCAGACGGTGGAGGATATAGACACCGCATGGCTGGAGTGTAGGCGCCCCGCCTCGGTGCCGTAGGCCGGGCAAGCACGGAGCACCTTGCTTTCTACTGCCCAGTTGGTGCACCGGGTCCTAGTAGGGGACCACAGGGGTCCGGAGGACATCGACCTCAGGCCGACTACTACACTCCACCTCGCCTCCTAACGAGCATCATCTGGATTGAGTTTAGGGTCTGTTGTTAGAATAAATGTAGTCTTACAAACATTTATGTCGTATGAACTACTTACATCATGTCTTTCAGTATGTTTTGTTGTCTCTAGTTGTTGCTTTTAAATTCAATAAAAGTATGTTTTATCATCACTTGTCTAGCTGGGAATAAAAGTAACCTTGAAATCTTTAACAGCTGAACCATGAATTAAACACGTGGAAGTCGAGGTGGTAGAGGTAGGGGTAGAGGTAGGCGAGGGCGACCTCGTCGAGCTGATGTGCCACCGCCGCCTGTGGAAGAAATACCCCAACCACGGGATGGGGAGGTACCCCCAACTTAAGATGAAATGGAAGTGGAGCAAAAGGTACCTGCTCAATCTAACGCATAAGTGCCTCAGGTAGAGGGCCAGGACCCAAGGGGGGAGGTACCCCCCATGAGCATGTTAGATCTCATGTGTGAGATGCTGGGGCTAATCCAGGAGACTAGACAGCAGCGAGTACCACCTCCACCAGCTACCCCCTTGTCCAGTAGAGGTTTATGAGGGAGCCGCAGATCCCCACGCTGTGGAACAATAGATTAGAGAAATGGAGAAGACCTTTGAGGTCTTCCTGCACTACCGAGTATGAGAAGATCAGACCGACCGCCTATATGCTCCAAGGACCCGGGGAGGACTGGTACTTTGGAGAGATCAGATTGAGGAAGGGAGAAGCCTATCAGACTTGGGAAGAGTTCAGAACGACGTTCTTCGCCAAGTACTTTTCTCGGGGACACCTAGTTCAAATTTTGGACAACAGCTTTTCCCAACTTGTTCGGTGGAGGCTCTACCGTAGAGCAATAATAAACGGAATTTGATAGATTGGCCCGCTTTTACCCGACATGGTTCAAACAGAGGAAAGCTCGGTAATGAAATTCGAGGCCGGATCAAGGGCCATCACTTAAGAAGATCGTGGACTAGCCACATGTGTAAGACCTACACCTAGGTCGCGGGCTAGGGCAAAATATACCAAGCCTCTTGTCAGGGGGACGCTCAAGGGTCGTCCCAGAAGGAGAAAAAGGACAAGAGGGCAAATAGCCAAGGCCAATCATCGGGAAAGAGTTCAGGGAAACGTAGGCCCGACAACAAGTACCGGCCTTATGGTAAGCCACTGTGCCCACAAAATTTCGCCCTGAGGCAAAGGGTCATCAGCTAGTGTGACTCAAACCCTAAGATGCTACGAGTGCAAGGGACAACATAAGAAGTCAAAGTGCCCGAGGATAACTGGAGGATGTTATCTCTGATTGGGTCTGGATCACCAGAAGGCCTAGTGTCCACAGCATCAACAGGGACAAAGTGTGGTGGGAGGAACCCGGGGATCACAACAGCTTCCGTGCACCTAGGGACCACTCACCAAGACCACAAGGTGGCTATAAGAAGGGAAAGGCAACATCGTGACGGCCTTCCACCCTCAAATCAACCTTAGCAAAGAATAGAGGCCCATGACCCATGGACGGTCTATCATCCGACAACCGAGGAAGCTCGTGCATCACCTTAATGTCGCAGTGTACCATTTCTCAAGTAGTTCATTCTATGCTTGTACTTTTATTTGATCTTGGAGCCACACACTCTTTCAGACTGCGACGCATTTGCACGGAAACATACGCTGCCTACTATAGAACTACCCTGTGAGTTGTGTGTAGACACCCCAAAGAGGGAGCCGCCAAGTTGGTAAGGAAGATTGCACCGCAGATCCCAAAGAGTGATTGAGGGGCGGGAATTACCCGCGAACCTCGCATGTAATGGACCAAGGATTACGCATGTGATCCTCTGACGGACCGCTCTCTTCGGTCAACGCGGTGGTAGACTGTCGTCGAAAGAGAGTTGTGTTCAGGATGCCGGGAGATGAATTGTTCACCTTTAAAGGCAGCTAAACATGCTCCCTAATACAGGAGATTTCAGCTCTCTAGGCTCGGAAGTTACTTAGTGGTGGATGTATAGGTCATTTGGCCTCTATTTCTGAGGCAAAGCAGGATGTGGAAATCATAGTCTTAGATGTACCCGTGGTGAGGGAGTATCCTGATGTGTTCCCGGAAGAGTTACCAGGACTACCCCCAGAAAGAGAATTGGAGTTCTCCATTGATTTGGTTCTGGGAACGGCTCCTGTGTCTAAGACTCCTTATCGGATATACTCATGAGCTTAAGGGAGTCAAGACACAACTAGAGGAGTTATTGGATAAAGGCTTTATAAGACCTAGTATGTCACCTTAAGGAGCACCGGTTCTTTTTGTCAAGAAAAAAGACGGGTCGTTAAGGTTGTGTATTGATTATAGGGAGTTGAACAAGGTGACTGTGAAGAACAAGTATCCCTTACCAAGAATTGATGATCTATTGGATCAGTTGTAGGGATCTCAAGTATTCTCCAAGATCGACTTGAGATCTGGGTATCATCAAGTAAGGATTAAAGAGACTGATATTCCGAAGAGTGATTTCCGTACTAGTATGGGCACTATGAGTTTTTGGTAATGCCGTTTGGCCTTACCAATGCTCCGACAGTTTTTATAGACATGATGAACCGGGTATTCCGTCAATACTTGGACCAGTTTGTGGCGGTTTTCATCGATGATATACTGGTTTACTCAAGTAGCCACCAGGCACACGAGGAACACTTAAGAATTGTGCTAGAGACCTTGAGGGAACATCAGCTCTATTCCAAGTTCTCCAAGTGTGAATTCTGGTTGGATAAAGTTGCTTTCTTGGGTCACGTGGTAAGTGGAGCTGGAGTTTCAGTAGATCCCAAGAAGATTGAGGCCATCGTTGATTGGAAAAGACCAACTACGGTATGAGAAATACGGAGTTTCTTGGGATTAGCTGGCTATTACCGGAGATTCGTCGAGGGTTTCTCGGTTATAGCAGCACCATTAACTAAATTGACCAGGAAAGGTACCAAATTCGTTTGGACCGAGTCCTGTAAAAAGAGTTTCCAGGAGTTGAAACAGAGGTTGATTTCTGCACCAGTGTTGGCGTTACCGCAAAGTAATCGTGGGTATATGGTCTACAGTCACGCATGCAAGACTGGTCTTGGATGTGTATTGATGCAAGATGGGCGTATGATTGCTTACGCATCACGTCAGTTAAAGCCTTTCGAAGAAAATTACCCTACACACGATCTTCAGTTGGCAGCGATCGTGTTTGCCCTAAAGATTTGGTGACATTTCTCGCCTATGGTGTACCTTAAGTAGATCTACACCGCATCATAAGAGCCTCAAGTACATATTCACGTAAGGAGTTGAATATGAGGAAAATGGGCCTGGTTGGAACTGATTAAGGACTATGATCTCAGTGTCCATTACAACCCAAGCAAGGCGAACGTAGTGGCCGATGCACTGAGTAGGAAGTCTGGATATAGAATTGCCGCTATGCTTACAACTCAAAGACCTCTATTGGAGGACATGAAGAGGCTCGAGTTAGAGGTTGTTTTACCCATGATGGATGTTTCATTAGCCAGCTTGCATATCCGACCCTCGTTGTTGGAAAGGATTCTGGTTGCTCAGGGACAAGACCCTGATCTGGAGGAGATCAAGGAGCACATAGACCAGGGAGAGCCAACACGGTTCAGAGTCCATGAGGATGGTACTCTAAGATTTGATGAACGAATTTGTGTGCCTAATGTCCCGGAGATAAGAAGGGAGATTCTGGAGGAAGCTCACTATTCGAGCTACGCTATTCACCCTGGAGGTACCAAGATGTACAGAGGGTTGAAGGATCATTTCTGGTGGAAAGGAATGAAGCGAGAAGTTGTGGAGTTCTTGGCTAAGTGCATCACCTGCCAATTGGTAAAAGCGGAGCACCGTGGTTTCCAAGTAGGATGTTACAACCCTTACCCATTCCGGAGTGGAAGTGGGAGCATATTAACATGGACTTTGTAACAGGGTTGCCACGTACTCAAAGAGGTCATGTTACAATCTGGGTCATTGTGGACCGACTGACTAAGTCAGCCCATTTTATACCGTTAAGGACGGGAGCATCCTTGGAGAAGTTGGCCCAGCTATATATAAATCAGATCGTCAGACTACATGGAGTACCGCCAAGGTTTCGCATCACTTCCGACGAGACACTCTTTTTGTTTCTAGGTTTTGGGAAAGCTCGCATACGCCTTTGGGTATGTGTTATGGCTGCTCAAAGACAAAATTTTCCACCCACGCATCGAGGGACAATCCGAAAGGACCATTCAGGTGTTAGAGGACATGTTGAGAGCATGTGCGTTAGACTTTACGGGGTCTTGGCATGAGCACCTGAGCCTGGTAGAGTTTGCCTACAACAAATGTACCTATTAGTAAGCATCAAGATGGTCTGCATGAGGAACTCTACGGGAGAAAGTGTCAACACCTATTTGTTGGGGTGATGTGGGCGAAAGGAAGCCGGTGGTCGAGACGACTGAAAGTGCCTAGATTTTGTTAAATGTATCGAGGATCATGTTAGAATGATCGAGGAGAGACTCAAGGTCGCCAAAGTAGATGTAAGAGTTATGTGGATCGTAAAAAGGTCCCACTGTGAATTTAAAGTAGGAGATCTGGTGTTCCTGAAGGTATTTCCTATGAAAGTTGTTGTAAGGTTTGGACGACGTGGAAAACTTGCTCCACGTTACATCGGACCTTTTGAGATTTTGGAACGCATAGGAGTGGTGGCTTATAAGTTAGCCTTACCTCAGGATCTTGCTCAGGTTCACGATGTCTTCCATATTTCCATGTTGAAGAAGTGTATTCGTGATCCAACACGAGTAATTCCCCAGGTTCCTGTGAAAATTCAGGAGGATATGTCCTATGAAGAGCGCCCAGTGCCTATCTTGGGCCGGGAGGACAAGCAACTGAGAAAGAGGATTATTCCCTTTGTCAAAGTGAGGTGGAACAATCACTCGGAGTGGGAAGCTACTTGGGAATGCGAGGAGGATATAAGAAAGCTGCTACCCGTAGTTATTTACTTAATTGTAAGTGGTGATGTATTTTCAATTTACCTAAATTATTGTAAGAGGGGAGGATTGTAAAATCCAAGAAATTTTAAGAGATAAATGTGTTGAAATTCTCTTTAAAAATTATTTATTAATTAAATAAATTCCCCCAAAATAATAAAAAGACGATTTAATAAAATAAAAAAAATTTAGTTAAAGAGGTTTAAACACTAATTAGGGTTTATGGGGGACCAGAGGGGTTTATTTGTAATTTAGAAGGTCTTAAGGACTAAAAGGTAATTCTTCCTCTCTCATGGACAGACTTAAATGTGTCCTAAAAACATTCCGGGGATCTCTTGCAAATTTTACGTAGGAAAACTCTAACATTTTTCTTTGTAAAAATCCCACGGCTATATTCGTAGAAGTAGATGAGTCGCTCCTCAGAAGAGATACAAGTTAGAGAGGCTCGCGGTCAAGGCGTAGAGACATAATTCTGAGGGGAATTTCAGTGTCTCGTGATTAAAGAGTAGAGACATAATTCCGAGGAAGAATTTTGGTGTCTCAAGCCAAGGCGAGACATAATTCCAAGGAGAAGTTTTGGTGTCTCACATCAAAGCTGCATTGAGACATAATTCCGAGGAAGAATTTTGGTGTCTCGTGATCAAAGTACAGAGACATAATTCCAAGGAGGAATTGTAATGTCTCGCGATCAAGGCGCAGAGACATAATTCCTAGGAAAGTAGTGTAGGACTTGCAGTTGAGGCGCTTAGTCCACTTTCCGAAGAGGGGAGTTACAGCTTTGGGTCGATACGCAAGGATATTTTCTTCGAGGAGTGCGCACGATTTATTGAAATAGATTACCTGAGTAAAAAAGTAAAATTTTTTTGATAATATTTCCTTATTGCTTCGAAGTGATAGGGACGCTTTAGTTTCTTTCCATCCAATCTAGTGAGCCAGTAGGTGCCTGGCCTTACAACGTCTTTTAGGATATAAGGCCCTTCCTAGTTTCGAGTTAGCATTCCTGTCCTTATTTTTTTTTCCCTGGAATTTGTTCTTCCTGTAACCGTGACATCGCCAATCTCAAAAGTGACCTCCCTCACCTATGTATCATAAAACCTCTTTATATTCTGGCGGTAAGCCGCTGCTCGGAAGTTGGCCGGATCCTTTTTTCTTCCAAGAGATCCAGCTTAGGCTCGAAATGCTTCTTCATTAGTTACGCTGGATCAATGCTTCATGCGCTCGAGGGGTGGGCACTCCAATCTCGTGCAAAATCACCGCTTCAACCTCAAGGCCAAGGCAAAATGGAGTCTCTCCCATGGGCGCTCGAGTAGTGGTTCTGCAGATGCCTATAGTTCTCGAAATCTCCTCCACCCATGAAGAGCCATTACTAAAAACCTTTATCTTCAAAATGTGGAGGAGAGTTCGATTGGTCACTTCTACTTGCCCGTTGCCTGGTGGTGAGTAACTAAGGTGAGTCTATGCTCGATTCCGAGCTTGTCGCAAAAAGCCTTAAATCCGTGCTGGCTTAATCAAGCGACTATTATCGCTATGAACGCTTAAGGAAATTCAACAAAAGTGCATAACCGATTTCCAAAGAAAGGATCTGCAAGCCTTCTCCGTGATTAAGGATAACGGTTTTGCTTCCACCCACTTAGTGAAATAGTCAATTGCTAATTATTAGAAACTTCATTTGCCGTGAAGTCGCCACGGGAATTGGCAAGGATATTGACCCCAAGAGGGCTATAAAAGGCCTTGTGCTTACGATAGGTGTGTAAGGTGGGTGCAGGTCATCTCCTCGATATTTGAGTTCCTCATATGGCGGCCCCAAATCGGGGCTAACTCAATGGCATCTTTGGACGCTGGTTGGCTTTGCATAGTATAACACCCCTTCCACTGTGGCGAGCATCGGTGTTAGCACCACCGGGCCGGAGTACACCCAACCCATAAGCCGTGGAAATCTAGAATCATAATCAAGAAATACTCAAAACCAAGTCATAATCATAACATAACCTCGCTCCCTATTAGAGTCTAGACATGACCGAGATCATGTCATAATACAATACACAAGAAGTCCTCATGGGCAAGGCCCCAAATACAACAATAATCCAGATTACATAACAAGTCCTCAAGAATACAACACAAATGTAAACAAGTAGTCAAGCCAGCCATCTAGACCTCACCTTGCCCGTGAGGCCCGCCACTGCGGCGCAGCCCCCGCCTAAGTCCCTAAAAATGTAAAAACAATAATCAGAGGTCGAAGCTATGCAAGCTCGTGAATTGTGAATACTTCTCCTGTGTATTCTTATACCCGGCCCCATATTCCCAAATCTCAAACTAAAGTAAAATACTAGCATGTAAGCAATTCAAAACATAGAAATCTGTATATTATCTTGAATTGAGTTAACATGCCAATGTACTTAGAAACAGAGAAAACCCGTGTACAACAAATATGTTAAACACAATCATCCTTTGCATAATATATACAACTATATAAGTATGCAAGACCTCCTAAAGTACTAGCATGCACCCCTAGGTTCTATTTCCTAAGAAACAACTATCGTGGGGTTTGTCCTACCACACTGACATCCTCTAGCGCAGCACCGGCCATCCTCGAATGCATCGTGAGGTATGTCCCACCGCGTCTCAGTGACGTTATGCAAAATGCACCTCGTGACCGATGTGGGCTTCGAGTCGGATGAAATTTCATGATAAAACAGCTTGAAAGTATGAATTTTAGAAACCATTTGAAAACCACTCCATCCTTAACCCAATATCAATGCTCCTAATTCTATCCTCACGAACCTTCCTAAGATGTCTAGCTAGGGTGCAAATTTTATCTTACCAACTCCCTCATTCTACCAATTTAAGGTATTTCTTTATAAAGAATATACTAGTTCACCTTTGTAATCGGTACAAGCTTAAAACCATAATGCTAATATAGAAATGAAAACCACCGCAAGAAACACAATTCAAATCAAAACTCGCATAAATCATAAGAAGTTCAAAATGCGTTGAAATCCTTGCACAAAGCATAATGTACAGAAAGTCCACTCACCTAAGTCCGACAAGGATCCTAGGAATGGCTTGGTCCTTATTCCGCGTCCGCGGGATCTCTTCCTCTTCCTACCATTTATTAGAATAACCAAATAAATGTAAGATTCACGCTCTCCATAATTTAGGTCTATAGCTATATAAAAGAAATACGGAGATTTAAGAATACAAATTTCGTATTCTTAACTTAACTTTGATTCACTCAAAGGAGTATATGAAAATATTAAGTTTATAAGAACATGCTTCCTTAATCAACGAGCATTACTCGCCTTCCAATCTCTTGAATGCCCTTGATAATGCTCAACTAACAAACTTATTTAATCTAAGACATGAACATTAAACATGGCCATCATGGAAGCCCTTTTTACTTAACATGTTAACTAGCATGCCTTCTAGTAACACCTACGTCCATTTAACTCTTTAATACGAAAGAATGAACATAGGAGTTAAGAGCATGAACTCATATGGTTTTCTACAACAAAAATCGGGCAAAGACCTCCCCTATATTCCGGGGCCCCAAATTATACAAGCAATCTCTCAATATTAGCATAATTATCACATATAAAACCATGGTATCATTATCTAGTAGTATCTCTACCACCCATCATCTAGCATCCTACAATCCATAATTATCATATACAACACTAATCCCTTCCATTCCCCAACCTAATCTTTCAATTAAATAGTCAATAATAAGATAATTTCCCAAGGTTCACAGCTCACAAGGATGCAAGATGGTGGCTGCCGCTGTCTTGCTTGTCTGTCCACCGGTGAGAGAGGAAGTGAGAGAGAGAGACGCTGGTGGTGCTCGCCTACTGAGGTCGCTATCGCGTAGCTCTCCTAAGGGGTCTGCAGCTGCCAGTTAGAAGGTCGAGGGCGCCGCATCGCGACAAGTCACGGCGGACAGCCGGAGTCGCCAAGCGCATTGGGGACGCAAGCGGCGAAAGCGGCCAAATGGCAAGCTCCTCACGGGCGTGAGTACTCTAAGGGAGATCGCGAATGAGAGAGAGAGAGAGGGTAGTCAGATGAATATGAATCCAATTTCATTTCATCTCTCTTTGATGCCCTATGTATAATAATGTCACATTTACTTTATTTTTCTTCATTTGATTTCTTTGACTAAATCATTATTTCTTTTCTCCTTTTTTCCTTTATCTTTAATTATTATTTCTTTTCCTTTGTGTCGTGATAAACTTTAATTGATGAAGTTGTCCCCTCACTTTATGTCCTGGCCATCTTTAACCAATCTTTCCTTTTAATGATTCATCAAGCTAGATCCTGAATCCCGTGTCATTGACCCAAATTTCATCACGACGCATCGTATTCCTCACCTGCCCCGCCTCCCCGTACTGCATCCTCAGAATTACCTGCTTTTGACTCAGCCTCGATCTACTTTATCTAACCCCTATCATTTGTTCCGCTTCCCTTAATTAATCTTGATTAATTAGCACTTAAGTAATTTATTAACTAATCAACCTCGCTTCCACTATTATCCACTTCCAACTATTTTCAATCGGATGGCCCACCCCATAGTCGCTGAAGTTGGATTTCTAGCCACCCCTTAATTTCCGATTTTCTAATCGAAGTTTTAAACAATCAAATCATTATAAATTTTCTAATCCATCTCATTATTTATAAGAAAATCAACCAAAAGATAACTCCAATTTTCGGGCGCTACAAATAGCCTTGCCATTAAGAACCTTGTGACTTAGCGCCTTGCCACCAAGATGATTCCCCGCTACACCTCCTCTCGCGGATTTCCAAAGACATAATCCTGCTTCAAGGGCCGTAAGCACCTCGTAAGAGGTAGGGAATAGGATTTCTTATAAGGCTACCCATTTATTACGCTTAAAGCGGGTGGACCAACAAATGATTCGGGTGAGCTTACTTAAGGTCCGTGGAAGGGTTCCATCTTGAGATAGTTTTGATGGGATCCATCCGTACAGTGGCCCCTTCCTCGATATCAAGCAGCTCCTTGGTGGGCTGACACTCAATTGTCCTTGCTGCCAAATATTGGACATTAATGGGTTGCTTAGGGTCCCCGTCAGATGTAGCTAGCTTAGACAAGAGATCCACTTCTTAGTTCTCAGTTCTGGGAACTTTGTTGATGTTAATGCTCAAAACTCTTCATGAGATGTTGTACAATAGCTTTGTACTTCACAATATTCTCTTCTCGTGCTTCAAACTCTTCGTGACATGTAGCTTACTACTAGTTGTGAGTCCATATTAGCCCTGTGTTCGGACTTCGAGGCTCCTCGCAAGCCGCAGGCCTACTATTATTGCCTCATATTCCGCCTTCATTGTTGGTAGCCTTAAATTTAAACTTTAGAACAGCAGGTGTGTACTCCAACCGGATAGTGATCGGAGGACTACTCCTCCAAAAAATTTGGCAATAAAGTCCGCTAATACTTGAGTTTTAATGGCTATGCGGGCGATAGTCATATCATATTCCCGAAGTTCAACGCACTTCTTCGCTAGGGCATCCCAAAAGTATCCGGTCGGGTGAAGTACTTTGCTTCCAACGGGTTGGTCAAGGAGTACCATGATTTTATGGGATTGAAAATACCATGTAAGCTTCGGGTTTAAAACAACTAGAGCAAAAGCATTTTTTCTCGAAAGGAGGTATCTTTGATTCGGGTGTCTAAAAGCACTTTGTCGATGTAGTAGATTAGCTTCTCGCGACTCCCACCCCTCTTCTTTCGTGGAAAACCGAACTGATTACCAAATCAGAATCTAAAACATAGATATAAAAGCTCCTCCTCTAGCATCAATTTAGAAAGAAGGGGTGGGCGCATTGAAGATAATCCTTCACCGGTAAGGGCCTTGTCACACTCCTCCGTCCATTGCAACCTTGGTGCTACCCGAAGAGCCCAGAAGAAGGGGAGGTTCTTCTCCCCAAATTGTAAGACGAATCTCCCGAGAGAGGCCAACCTTCCATTAAGGCGTTGAATCTCCATAATATTCCTTGGCAATCTAGTCTCCATAATGGCTCAGATTTGTTTTGATTGGCCTCATCCCCCTCCTCGTGGTGATCATGAAACCGAGGAACTTGTTGGATCGACACCAAAAGCGCGATTTGTTTTAGTTAAGACTCATGTCGTGGACCAAGCAATGCCTCAAAAAATTTCTTGGAGGTCGGAAGTTTAGTGTTGGGCTTCTTGGCACTCTTTAACTAGAATGTCGCCCACATAGGCCTCCCCGGCATATCCTCTCCCAATTTGTTTTTTAAAGATTTTGTTCACTACTCTTTGAAATGTTGTTCTGGCTGCTCTTCACCCTAAGGGCATTAATTTGTAACAATATGTTCCCTCGAAGTAATAAAGAGGTCTTCTTCATCTTCCTTTGCCATTCTGGACCCTAAGTATACCCCTCGAGAACGCTGCCTAAGAAGCTAAGCATTTCGCACTCAAGTATAGCTCTACGTGATTATCTATTAGGAGGCGTGGAGTAAAAATCTTTAGGGCATGCTTTATTAAGGTTGGTAAAATCTACACACATCCTTCATTTTCTCAAGACATTTTAACCAACACAATATTAAAGAGCCATTCGATATTGGACTTCTAATAAACTCAGCTTTCAATGGTTTATTGACCTTCTCCTCGACAGCTTCTAGACGGTCCAGAGCAAAGTTCCTTCTTTTCTGAATGACCAACTTGAAAGTAGGGTCCACTTGAAGGTGATGCTCGATGACGCTATGCGGCACTCTAGGCATCTCTTCGCGCCCAGTGAAGAAGTCGTGGCTGCGCCTAGTAGTCCAAGGATCTCTTCTTGCTGTCCTGGACCAAGTTCGCTACCTAGCTTTACTATTCACTTGGGGATCTTTTCGTCGAACTGGCACACCTTCAGTTCTTCTATTGGCGTTGGCCTGCAAGCTTCTCGCTCCTTATCTTCTCGCCAGTAGTGCTTCAAGGGTTAAGGTGGTTCAGATGCCTTGCTAGATTCTCTCCCCGCTCTTCTCGATGGTTCATATATAGCATCGGGCGTATGAGGTCAGCTTGATCACCCTTTACTTCTACGTACCCATTCTAGGTTTCAAATTCTCAAAGCATCATGTGGTATGTTGAAGGAACATCCCTAACATATTCAACGATAGCTTCCCCACATGATAGCGCGCAGTTGCCGGAGGGGCAACTTCTAACAACCGTAGAAAATACCAACCATGTAAGAAACTCGCCGTGGTGGTTTTCCTCGAGGGTGACTAGAAGGGTTATATCCCTTCCGGGTCAAGGGGCTTCCATTGAATCCAATTAATGGGGACATAGTTGGCTTTGGATTCTCCATGTCAATTTTCATTCGCCGAAAGTGTCCTTAAGATGATGTCAACCTAACTCCCGGATATCGACGAAAGCACCTTTGTGCATCACTTAAGATCCCCACTTTTAATAGCTATCACTAAAGCATCATCATGCGGCCGGGAGACTCCTCGGAGGTCCTTGTCTCAAAAAGGTATAAGTTCCTTTAGGGCTGGCTCTCTTCCGAGTGAGGGTCTTCCCAGATTGCTCCCACCATACGGGCGTAACTTTTCAGAGACGCAGGAGCTTTCCTCTCCAGCTGGGCCTCCAAAGAATGAAGAGCATGTGAACATCCTCCCTCGAGTGTGGCCTCCATCACGCTGCGAGAGGGTCCTCCTTGGTTGTTCGCTTCTGTGGCGTGAACCGATCAAGCTTCTTGGCCCTAATGAGACCTTGAATTGCATCCTTGAGTTGACTCCAATCTTCAATTGAGTTAACCCTTAGCTTGGTTGTGTTTAAAACTTTTTGTTACGCTTTCATGGTCGTGGATTCCTTCCATGGGATTTGGCCGCTTTTAAGATTTTCTTATGATGTATTTGTATCAAGATATTTTCTAGATGTGTTGAGGGATGGTGTAGGTGTTGTACCTCCCCAAAAATCATGGCCTCCCTAGGTTCCCGGGCGTTGATCAATCCGCCATGGAGGTTGATCCCGTCCTCAGTCTGGCTCTTTCGAGGCCTTTGCTCGCCCACCAAGGATTTTTATACCTACTGGGTTGGGACCCTTCACTCTGGAATTCTCTGATCCTTTGCAGAAGGTTTATTCCTCCGCCCTCTTTTGAACTCTTCTACCGCGAATATAAGACTACCCGCCATTAGTTCGAAAGTAAATCTCTAGGTATTGCTCGAAATTGCATCAAAGAAAGCCGCACTCGGTCCATCTAGCACCGCTGCCAACAACCAATTTATAGAGTCAAGGTTGGACATTCCGAACCTTCGCTAATTGAATCGATCCAAGTAGTCCTGGAGCCTTTCCCGTTCCATCTGCTTGCATATGAGGAGCATTACAGGAGTCCTCCTCTGCCTTCAGCAATTTGTAAACCGTCGGAAAAAGAGTTCAGTCAATTGTCCGAAACTGGCTATGGATTCGAGTGGCAGGCTCCCGAACAATTCATAGGCAACCCCCGTGAGGGTCTTCGGGAATGCGCAGTATAGCACAACCTCATTGAAGTCATTTGTCATTATCTCCGCTAAGCGTTTCTACACCATGTTGGGAGCCTTAAAGTTCTCTCGAATGGAGTTTCTCAAATCGCCTTTGATGAATGGGCGAAAGCATGAAAGGGACATGGGATGTAACTCTCATGCGGCCGCTAATCCTACCACCGCGGGCGCGGTTTTGGAGAATGACAAATGGGCTAAGGGCCCTTGGAAAAATAACTGCTGGGAGAGTAGGGTGCTATGGTGAAGGTCGCTTCTAGGGTTGGTACCGCAGGCGTACAGTATTACTAGGAGAGTATCTTCGGGAGAGTGGCACCGAGCCGACGGTGCCTCCTCGGGTGATGGCTCTCGGGACTCAATCCTCCTCGGGGTAATTTGCCTCCTTCTTTTCTCTTGTTCCTAAACTAGAGGGGTTCATTCTTTATGCAGCGCAGGCGGCGTAACTTCAAGATTAAGAGTGGCGACTTGCGCCGCCATGTATTCCAACCCTAGGGCGGGGAGAACAAATCAGTAATGCTCGCGCGCTTCCTTATGGGGTAGTTGGCTCCTGGCCGTTTCCGGGAGACATGACGCCTATTGCCATCATGGTGTGCTTTCAAGATTACGATTTGCCGCCTCCATGGCTTTGAAGCGCTCTGAACCTCTACATTACACGACACAAACCGGAGGGAACATCGGGCATTTGGAGGTGCTTCGCTTGGGGCCGAGGTGTCACCCGATAGTGGCCGGTGTCACTTCAACTACATGGGGAGGGAGGGATGGTCTTGGCTTGCCCCGGTTCCGGCTTTGTCTTGATCTTCTTGTGGTTACCATGACTTCTTTGATCGTCCCCACGGACGACGCTTAAAATGTTAACCCTAATTCAAGAAAGATTCTCAAATTCGCTTAATATTTGAATTTATAAGGGTTTTGGGGAAAACTCAAGAGAATCAAGAAAGAACAAACTAAAGAAAGAAACACCAAAACTTTAACGTGGAAACCCCCACAAATCGGGAAAAACCAATGGTTTCCCATTTGGGAAAAATCCACCATCATGTTCTTTCTAAGTGTACAATGAGAGGGAAAGGGTGGTTAAGGAAGGAAGAGCGATAAAGGGGTGTCCAAAAATCAAGTCCTTCTCGACAGTGTGAGGTACCTATTATTTATAGGTTTTAGGTATGACTTCTTCTGACTTTAGCTCGCTTGTCGCATTCTTCTAGAAGGACTCAAGGCTCCTCAAATCTCCTTAGATCTCTCTCAAGCAGAGTGTTTCGATATGCTAGTGAGGTTATGGGCTCTAGACGGGAGTCTTCCCTCAAAACCGGGGAGCAAATTGCTTTATAAACTGAGGAGTGATAGATTTGTGGTCGCTCGAGGGTTCATACGGTTGCGTGACGATCTAGACTAGCTTGATGAAACCGAGTGCTCGTGATTTTTCTACGTGTCACTGGGTTGACTCCACGTATCATCCAAACTTATCCCTATCATAATATATATAAGGGACATAATTTTTATATGTACTAAACCTTATACCCTAAAACACGTAACCATAAATCCTACATATATTAATACCATATTTGAGATAAACCCGAAAGCAAATATGGGGCCATTTTCTTGTTATCTATCTATATTACTAAGGAATTAGTTAAACAATTGTTTTATTTTTTTACAAATTTCCAAAAACATGAGAAAATTAGATGAGGGAATTCAAGTTCTCGTGATTTTGAGACTTTTTAAATTTAAAAATTCCAATACACGCATCACGCTTGTTTCCTCGGTGGTTGCTATTAAGGCCATATCACTTCTCACATCATTTCAAATCAAACACTACTCAGATCATTTCAAATTATACAGTAGGCAAACTTTTGTCTCGGTTTGAGAATAAAAAAAATTGGTAAAGACATAAATGTTCTTTTTCACTCCTATAATATTTTTTATTTTCTTTTCCACTCTGAGTTTTTCTAAAATTATTCTGCCTCCTTGATTTTTTCAAGTATTAATGTACTATTGTTTAAAAATATTAATGTTCATGCTTTTAATATGCTAATTGGATGTTTTCTCTCCTTACTAGTGGACACAATCAGCTTATTCTTTAACCTAATTTTGATGTTGGTGGTAAGCTCAGTGCATAAAAAGGAGAAAAAAAAAGAATTGTAAGGAGAAATGTGTTCTTTTCCCTCACCCCATAATACTATTTTCCAAATTTTCTTTTTCACTCGATTTTTTCTAAATTTATTCGGACTCCTTTTGATTCTTTTCCTAAGTATTAATGTACTATATTTTAAGTATTAATTTCATGGTTTAATATGTCGGATGTTTCTTCTTCTACAAAGAAAATTGTCCATTGTGGATGCATTAGAAGTTTCCTAAATATTAGGGCTTATCTTCTACTCTTGGATGCTGGTAGCCAGTTGGAGTACATAAAAGAAGGCTGGAAAAATTGGTAAGTGAGAAACATGTATTTTCTCACTATTTCTTATTTTTCTTTCTAACACTAATTTTCCTCTAAAATTATTCACATACTCCTTGGATTCTTCTTTAAGAGTTTCTTTTTACTTGCCACCCCCTCAAGCTAAAAAAAAAATAAAGCTAAATCACTTGCCACACCCTCACTTTTCTTTCTTTAATAATACCTCATAACCCCCTCCTTTATTTTTATTTTATCTCTCACACCCCTTGACTAAGAAAAGTTTTAAACTTCTTTTAACCTTTTTGGTTAAATATAAAACCTATAAGGTTATAATATATGTAAATTCGACAAGTTTACCCTTTTTATATATAATTTATTTTTAATAAGTTTCTCATATTTTTTTATTTTTAATAATTATGTATTTGTTCAAGGAGGTACGGTATTGTACAATAATAATAATTATTATTATTATCATTATTATCCTCCTGTAAAATATAATTTTTTTATTAGAAATATAATTGCTTTGTTTCCATTTTGAACATCTTACAAATAAATTTTCAATGTATGCTATTAATATTTAAAAATACATTTGTTAATACTATTTTCGCACCTATAATATTACTTGTATTTTACCTTAATAAAAATCTATAATTTACTTATAACCATTTTTGGAATTTTTTAATTATTTATTAGTCATGCAAATAATACTCATGAAAAGAAGGGGTATTTTTGTTCTTTTACTTTGTTATTTGAATACTTTTAAAAACTATTCAAAATTTTTAGTGTGAATAAATTAACTCAATGTGGGTTGTAAAGTAAAATAAAATTAAAGGAGGGGCTATGGGGTATTACCAGAAAAGTGAAGGAGACAAGTGATTTGGCTATTTTTGAGGGGTTACAAGTAAAAACATCTTTGAACCTCTTGTTCTCGATTTCTTTTGAATATATGCGTAT